>JAJJMB010001184.1:1820322-1851623 GCA_023531105.1 Papaver atlanticum | reverse complement strand
TCACCCTATTTCAACCCAGCAGACATCAACATAAAAATTTGCAAAAAACAAAAACAGAAGTAATAAGATGATTCCGAGATACGGTGAAACTATCATGTTATTTCTAACACCTGAGCTCCGTGCTTTTATGAATAGACTCTATATAGATGTTTCCATCCACTCAGATTGGTTCCTCAACTCCTACAATCAAGATGTTTCCATCCACTTAGATTGGTTAGTGCTATCCTTAATAGGCATAAATTTCTAGGCTCTGGAGTTTATAATGCAACTGAAAAGTTTCTCCCATACCCCCAAACTTAAACCTAACATTGTCCTCAATGTTCTAAAGATAAAATTAAAAGCATGAATAAGGAGAAACTGTTACCATTTGAAGAAAAAGAGTTAAAGAAAGATATTACCGTGACGCATGAACCATGGGTTATCTCCCAAGAAGTGCTAAGTTTAAAGTCTTCAGCCAGACTAGGAAAGAATTAGTCACTCGAATCATAAAGTAACAGTCGGAATAACTGTGGATCTTCAAAACTAAATTGAGTTGACCAAAGGAAAATGCAATAAACCAAGAAAGTGAACAAGAATAGCATGCCCTTATCTAGTTTTCTGATTAAGATACCTATATCTAATTGTGGTTCAGGTTCATGTTCTATGAAAGGGTCTAAATAAAATATTTTCATTGGATGCATTTCCTCATAAGTGAGATCAAAATTATTAGGTTCTAGAGTCTGTAAAAACTCAAATAAGAACTTAGAAGCACATAGTAATAACCTAAATAATTGCGGATCCTCTAAGTCAATCATGTTTGACTTATATAATTGACCACAGTGAGAGTAATGGTCATTTTTAAGCAAATGTGTCGATTTTATTAACCTAAAGTACTTAGGATTAGTCTCAGAACCTAATAGGTGACACATTTGAAATCTATATGTTCCCACATTTGGAAGAAAACTATTTGGTGGGAAAACAAAGTCGATCGGGGTATCATAGCCAGGGTAAACCACATCAACCATAGGATGGGTTTCTAACAACTGAACTTCCTTATGGACATCACTAGGTTTAGGAAAATGTGTATGAAGATAATCTATTAAAACGGTTGAGGAACATATGTCAAGTCCCAAGTGAGGGACCTTTCTAAGAGTTAAAGCACATGGAGAATGATAATCACCCCCTAACTTAGAGTTTTCAGTGTCTCTAGTTAAACTAGTCACAATCTCCCTAATTTCTAGGTCATCAGATTCCTGAAAATAGGCAATTGATTCTTCTAAGTAAAGTTCATCCTCACTCATCTCTACGAGTTCATTTTCTTTGTCCAAGACTATTGTTTCTAAATCACTAGACAATAAAACAGTATTTTCAGAATAAACTCGTTCCTCTAAACCATTATTGGCTTCGTAATCAAAAGGAATTACTACATCATCTAAAACGGGGATATCTCTAAACAAATCCTCGTCCTTTTGAATAGGTGAATAATTATTAAAATTATTTGGATTTGAACTAGAAATAACATTATCATTATAAAGCTCAATTGGAGTAACAAATTCCTGATCACTATGCCTACATATTTCAGATTCTTCATCAACACTATCCTCATCATAATCGTCATCATAATAGCATGGAAATGGTTGAACCTCATCTAAACATGTAGTGTTACCAATTCTAACCTCGTCATCTTGATTATGCAAATAACTATCATTATTTTCAAGGGTATTATTGGAAACACTGTATTGGAAATTAAGATTATTTCGAGCAAGTCTTTCGTTCGTCTCAGCCATCAGCTTGAGGGATTCCTCTATAGAAAGTTTTCTCAATGGTGCAGTTCGTCTATTCATTTCCAACATAAACCTATTTGTTTGCTTAGTTAACTGCTTAAGAGACTCTTCTAAAGATACGGAAAGATCATAAATAGGAACAGAAGGATCATAATAAGGACTAGATTTCAATAGTTTGATTGTATTGTCCAAAGACGAGGTACTAGCACTATAATAATCCTTATTTTCGTGCTCGTATGACCGGTGTGTGTGTGGATAGTAATTGGGCTCACCATGGTATGAACCATAACCTTGAAAAGGTTGGCGTTCCCAACTACTATTCCCACCATGGTCATAAAAATGATGATGTCCATATTCAAATTCAGGTCGATACTCAATTTATTGGCTTCTATCATACCAGTTCGACATTCTTAATTGCAAGGGAATTCTACAAAATCACAAACAAATCTGACTCGACAAAATCAAACCTATAAAATCTAGCAAACAACAAGCATGATGGCTCCCTTAGATTGTTTCTAGACCAGCTTCTATCCTTCCAAGAGGAAACTAGGTATAGTTTTGAGCAAACCTCTCTAGAACAATCCGAATAAAGTAAGTCGAAGAGAAGTAGGGGAACCTCAGAGGAGCTTTGATACCCCCACCTCTTTGGCAACGCTTCCCTGGGTTACAAGGCGGCTCTAATTGATGTACAGTAATCTTCCTGAACTTTGAGTTAGGCTAACAAGATATCCAATACGATCCTTTTGAACGACTTTCCTATTAAGCTCGCTACCCTATCTGTCTCGTTCTAGTCAATATTTTAATGCTTAGGTTCGCGTTAGGTATTGTTTTCCTAAGACGGGCAAGAAGAGAACGGTTGTAGTCGACTCGGGCCACTGACTCCTGTGTCAGTGTACGAACCCGAGGGGCCGAGACGATATCGTAATTGTTGTCCTTCCCTGCAAACAGTTTTGTATTTAATTACCCTTCCGTAGGGTTTTAAAAAAAATTAAAGTCCAAAGTCAAATGTCCCAAAAATATTAATTTACAAAAATAAAGTCCTATTTACAATTTCTAAAAATAAAATCTATAAATAAAAATAAAATCCAATTAAACAAAATATATATCTTCGTCTTTTCTCCGTTCTTTTCGCTTTGTCTAGCTTTTAAACCCCCAGGTCTTTTGTCTCCAAATCCTTTTTGATTCAAAACCTGCAAAAAAAAAAACAAATACCCAAGAAACGTGAAAAAGAACAAAAGAATAAAAATCTAAAAACTCTAAATCTAAAAACAAATCCTCGGCAGCGGCGCCAAAAATTTATGTGATTTTAAAGTTGTTGTAGTAATGGTAAATAGGATTCGAACTCTAAGACTTGTGAAGATTCAAGTTTTTAAATTTAATAAAAATATATACAAAAATATTACAAAGGTGCGAGAGTTACTGGGACTCAGGATTCCACCGAATTCAAAACATAAGGTTCAATTATTAATTCTTTGACCATTTTAGCTCAAGAAAAACATGGACTCTATTTTTGCCAAGGTAGATTCTCAAAACATTGATTGTAAATCCTAAGCATGATGTATCAAAACACCTAAGCTAAGCATACATCATCAAATTAAATGACAGCCAATTAATTCAAATCATAATTTCAATTAAAATTAATGCAAAAGTCTTAAAAAGAATTAATAAAATTACCCCAAGTATGATATTCGTCTTCCTCCGTCATCCCAGTGTTGGGGTTTAGCTCCTCATGGTAAAAATATGCTCAAAAGATAGAAACATGGCTCAAAAGGTGTTTTTATTGAAGAGAAATAATAATACAGTGAATCTGCAACGCTTTTCTGGCGTTACAGAAATCACCGTTACAATGAAGTGTTGTTAATAAATGATAAATCGGTTCAGCTGTTGAAGAACGACACTCTTCTGCGACTATTCCATGTGGGTCAATGTTCTTCGTGTTCTTCAGCAGCAGCAGCAGAACCCGGTTTCCTGCACCTTTGATTTCTCGGCTCTGTCGTGTTCTAAACTTTCCCTAACTTTCGACACCCGTTCTATATGACCCAACCAATCTATTTATATCAAAAAGAGCGATTAAATCTCTCCAAAATCTTCCAAAATCTCTTCCTTTCTCTTCATGGAAAAGTTGCGGCAATTTCTTGTTTTAGAATTTATACGCGTTTCTGAGCTTTCCTTTTGATTCTAAACTCTTCCTTAGATAGATACCAATCTTTGGGAAGGTTTATAGCACTTTAATCTCTCTAAAATTTCCTAAAACAGGTCACACACGTGACTTTCCATATTTTGTTGTTGAGATAAAAATCCGTCGATTGAGCCCAGTTTAATTGATTTCAACACCCATATTAGATTCCTAGACCCATAAGGAGTCTATCCTATGAAAATCAGAGGTTTAGTCGACCTAAAAATCCTCTAAATCACTACCACCAAAACTGCCAGAAACATGTTTTCTGTTTTGGTTTTGGTTTCCCGCCAAAAACAGAATTTGAACGTGAATGGGAAAGGTTACCCCTTATCCAGTAGTCGCCTCTTATCCGTTATTGGAGTCCGCATAACACTCGTCCCTTGGGTTGCATTTATCAACTTTTCGATCCAATTTCGCCGCAAAAGCTTATTTCTCCAAAAACACCTACAAAGAGATAAAATACCAAAATAAGTACAAAAATGGGTACTAACAATATACACAATAGAGATGAAAATAGACACATAAATGCGTCTATCAACAGCACGCGGCACGGATAAGCACGTGGCACGACACAAAACAGCACATTAAGATAGCACATCATAATAAGTATAAAATACTACACAACATGACACAATACATCACATTTTGGGAATATTTCATAAAAGAGCCGTTATTCTAGCCAATTATTGACATTTTATTATTGTTATATATTGACTAATTTTCAAAATAACACATAAAATACCTAAATATTTTGAAAACATTTATATTGGAAAATATAAAATAAATGTGCTCGGCACAGCACAGCACAGCACTGCACGTTTATTTTTCTTGCACAACACGCCTTCTAGCACGGCACGTTATAATCTCCGGCACAACACAACACGGCACATAGCACGCTAAGCACGTGATTTCGTGGGATGGGCTGTGATGGGCCGGTACGTTTTACACCTCTACCGGGAAGCAAGCTGCTGTAAATTATAATAAATAAAATAGAGTAGTGGGTTAGAGAAATCCATGGCGAGAGTAGTAATGATATATGGATTAGAGAAATTCATGGCAAGAGTAGTGATGATAATATATCTTAATAGTCAGGGCTAAAAATCAACAACACGAAGAAACATCTCAATAAAAAGAACATAAAATTGGTCAATTAACCCGATAACAACAATTCCTGGGTGAAAAAGACATGTAAAGTTTGATACAGTTTAAATGGACGAGAATGTAAAAATTGTCAGGATGTGAACAATTTCATCCTACCCATTTTCAAATACTATTTCTTATTTTTAATTTACATCAGGATGCATCCAGTTTCACCCTTGCTATTTTTTAAGTTTAAGCCAAGATGAATCCAGATTCATTTTTGTTATTTTTGTGGTGTCCATTTCACCCATATTAATTTTTACTCGTCCATTAGAACCATGTTTTAAGAATATTTGGGCAATTGACCCAATTTCTCTAAAAACAACATTTTTTTCCGCAAAGAAAGCGAAGAACACGATCAGGAACGGATAAAAAGAAGATATTGTTAGACTCGGAGTATTTGCAATAATGGAAGCCCAAAACTCTTTTCTTATTGTTATTTTGATTGATACTGAACCTGTGCATGCAATTTTTTGAAGTTTGATTTTGAGATTTGGAGAACTAAAAAAAGAAGAAGCCCGGTACGGTAGATATTACCACCACTTAATCATTCAGTGACATAAATGAATGCAACACCTACGTCCCCGGTGTTGCTAATTAGAAACGGTTAAAGCAGTATCTTAATAATTCGGAACGGTGGTCCCGTTTCGAAAGGTTCCTGCTTTCTGGTGTTTACTTTTCATATTTGAAGGACTGATCTAACTAGATGACTGGACAATTTGGACGGATATTTCTGTTACGTGACCATTCAGTGACGGAATTTTATCACCAAATAGCAACGCTTATCGTCCTATAGTCGAATGTATGAATATCTCGGGCACAAAACTTATCAAGCTCTTTAAAAAATTAATTTCAAAAAATTGCAGATCGTTCCAGTCGTGAATGAAAAAAAAAGGTCGGTATTTTAAGTTGTCAAATGCTCTGAATGACTGAACCTGACTATTAGAAAAGAAGTTCGTGCAGCTAATTGTTCTTCATTGGAAAAAAAAGAAAAAAAGATGATGATTATCTTTTTGAATGAGATGTTGTTAATCGTGTTTTAATGTTCTTGACGAAAAAAGATAACTTTTTGTTGTTAAGATTTTATTCGAGTTCTTGATCGTGTTCTCCATACCATGGGACTTTTCTGATGTTATAGCAGTACCGGACTCTCATACAGTGCAAGCACCCACGAGATAACCATATGTTCAGATGTATGCCTTGATGAAAAGGGGTGATGACTAAATCGGCGATTAGGCTAAGTCTTATGGTGTGCTAATTTAGCAGCTAGATTGGCAATTCATGTCAGCTAGGATAACCACCTAAGTCTTATGGGAGTGCTAATCTAGCAGCTAGATTAGCAGTCCATGTCAGCAGGGACCACCGCCCAGCGCTGGACGGTTCAGCGCTTTAAATCTCAGCCGTCAGATCAAAAAATAAATCGCCAAGCGCTGAACCATTCTGCGAAAAGGTGGTTTTTTCTGCAGTGAATGATTCAGCGTAACTATCTAGCTGCTAGTTCATCTGCGAGCAACTCCTAGGAGAGAGAACTAGTGTTAACAAATAGACAACACTTTTTTTTTAATTGCAACACATTTCTACTAATCTAGCAGCTCAATCTAAATAAAACTTAGCCTTGGGAGTCTGGGTCAGGTTCTTGTCTTGAACAAGTAGAGGCACAGTACAAAGCTTCTACACGTGGGAACCAACCACTAGTCTCTAAGTTCAACCTAATTCCTTCACGTCATCTCTAAATTTATGAGTGAATGGATCCTCGGAAGTTTCACATTTTGCTTTAATTCACAGGGATAATTTCTAATTTTCTATGGACAGCAGAACAATTCCATAAACGAGAGACTATGTCGATTACTGGACTAACAAAATCTATTGCTGCTGATTATACTAGTTAAGACTGAAAGAGTAATGTTGTATGTAATGTTCGAAAATAATTGATGTGTGCATATCTAGTTACTGTATATTATAAAGCCATGTGCTGGAGAAGTAGTTTCAAAGAATGGGAAATTATGGCCTGCCTATCTTTTGCTTTTTCTCTCTTGGACAAAATCCTTTTCTTTTCTTATAAGGATTTATCGCAATTATAGACTTTGGATGTGATATCGATGTCTCATCTTTTTCTTTTTCTAGCTTGGCCAATACATGTTGGAAAACAAAACTCTAGACTAGTTAATCTTTTGCAAAAGAGAATTGGAGGTTAATTACCTGTATCTTTTTTGTCTGGGGTCAAGGTAAAATGTTTCCTAAGCATAACTAACAATTACTGTGATTAAAAAAAAAAAAAAAGTTGGATCAAAGTTGTTGCTAGCAGAAAAGTATCAAAAGAACTGGCTAATGTTTCTACCATCGGGAATTGAATTCATTAATATGAAACTGAAAGAATCATATTTCATTAATTCTCATAAGATATTAAGATGGGGTGGTTGGCTTACAATTTGAAACAGAGCATAAAAGCAGGATAAGTAGCTTTAACTTGATATGCGAGCAAATTTGATTGTACAGCCCACACAAAAAGCGTTTATTCTTAAACGATTGCTATACTGGTTTTTGGTGGGTCGCTACATGTCAGAAATAATTCGTTGGCAAAACCTATCAATTACTGGTCCGTGAAAGACAAGAATATATCTGACAAAGGTCGATTTTAGATTCTATTTTATAGCTGTAAAGTAAAAATTTCACTATGATTGAATTACGATTTACGACTAAATAATTTCGTATATATAGCAACTAATATTCTTCAGCATCAGCATTTTTGCCACTGATTTCTACAACCATTAAAAAAAAAAAAAAACTTACTATGTCGATTCAAGAGACTCTTACTAGTGGTGTAACAGAAATATTAAACAAACTGGTTCCTGTGATTGGTCGAGAGATCGGCCTGGCTTGGGGAGTAAAGGATGACTTGAAAAAACTTCAAGACACATTACAGATGATTCTTGCTGTCATAGCTGATGCGGAAAAGCGTCAAATAACCGAAGAAGCTGTACGTCTTTGGCTGAGAAGGCTGAAAAGTGTTGCTTATGATGCGGATGATGTTATGGATGAGTTTTCATATGAAACCACGCGTCGGTCCGTAAGGGGGAACAACTTGAAGACTAAGGTCCGTGATTTTCTTTCATCTTCCAACCCACTTATATTTCGCTTCAAGATGGCCAGAGAAATCAAACATCTCAACCAGAGGTTAGATGCAATTACCAAAGATATGACTACTTTTCAGTTGCAAATAACACCTGCAAACAATACAAGTGATCATGGTGAAAGTAGTGACAAACGGAGCCGACAAACTGCATCCTCTACAAATGAGTCGGACGTTATCGGACGGTATGATGATAAGATAAAAATAATAGATTTGTTAACATCATCGACATCAACAGATGGCAATCCTGAAAAAGTCTCCGTCGTTTCCATAGTGGGGATGGGAGGGCTGGGGAAAACAACTCTGGCTCAACTCATCTACAATGACGCTTTGGTAAATCAGCAGTTCAAGCTAAAAATGTGGGTTCATGTATCTGAAGATTTTGATGTGGAAAATCTTTTAACAAAAATTATGGAGTCCGCAACTCAGAATAAGTTTGATACTATGTCAAATTTCGATGTACTAACAAGTAAAGTCCGAGAACAGTTAAACAGGAAGAAATATTTGCTAGTACTAGACGACTTATGGAACGAGAGTGATGAGCAATGGGACAGACTCTGTAGTCCGTTGCTTGTTGGTGCTCAAGGGAGTAAAATTTTAGTCACTACTCGTCAAACCAAGGTTGCAGATGTTGTCAAGGGGAATATTCCTCCTTACAAATTGAAAACATTGCAAGATGGTGAATGTTGGTCTATTATTGAGAAAAAAGCATTTTCGCCTGGTGGAGCCTTAAAGACCGCAAAGATGACAAGCATAGGACTGGAGATAGCAAAAAAATGTTGTGGTTTACCACTTGCAGCAAAATTCCTCGGCAGTCTATTACGCACACGAAATAGAGAAGCTGATTGGTTGTCTGTTAAAGAAAATGAGATATTGAATGCCCCGGAAAGCCAGAACAGAGTCATGGAAATATTAAAACTGAGCTACGATCACTTGCCATCCCAGATGAAATGTTGTTTTTCCTACTGCGCCATATTTCCCAAAGGAAGGGACATAGACAGAGCAACACTTGTCCAGATGTGGATGGCACAAGGATTTGTTGATACTTCAAACGTGGGAAGCGGAAGATCGATTGAAGACATTGCGGATGAATACTTCGAGAGTTTGGTATGGAGTTCATATTTTGAAGGTGTGGAAAAAAATTCACTGGGTGAGATAAATACGTGCAAGATGCATGATCTTGTGCATGATCTTGCACAAGTTGTTGCTGGGAATCAGGAATCGGTGTCTCTCAAGGTATCTGATCAGTTGAAAGATACATCTGAAATGCGTCAATTACGATTAATATTAGATGCAGATTTATCATCATCAACATTTTTGAAAAGCTTATGTAACGCAAAGAAGTTGCGGACTCTTTTTATTGCTGAAGGTAATTCATACTTGCACCCTGATATATTTTCTGGAAATAAGCACTTGCGCATACTTCATATAGGTGGTTCATCGGATTGGAGCTGTACAAAGTTGTCTTCTTTGAGTTTCAAGATGAGTCGACATTTAAGGTACCTCCATCTCACCTATCTTGATCTTACAGAAGTTGTAGTTTGCGATCCAGTCTCCAAGCTTTATAATTTGGAGACGTTGGTATTGAATAACATTCAAGGTAGTCCCGAAAATATTTTACGAAACATTCAGTCTTTGAAAAAGTTAAGACATCTTAATATCTCAAGGACGAAAATGGAAGAGCTACCTAATTCTGTTACAAGTCTATATAATTTGCAATCATTGGATCTTAGTTGGTGCAAATTAAAATCTCTACCTGAATCATTCATAGGTTTAAAGAATCTAAGACATCTTGATGTTTCTTTTAACCTCATTGAACAAATACCTAGTTTCATCATTTACTTTGGAAATTTGGAGACATTAAATGTCAGATCATGTAAGCAATTAAAATCTCTACCGGAGTGTGTTAAAGGTCTTGATAATTTGAAGATATTTGATTTCAGTCACTGCACATTACTAGAAAATTTACCCGAAGATTTTGGAGCATTAGCTCAACTAAGATACCTTAGTTTAGTTGGTACAAACATCAATGTATTACCAGAGTCTTGTGTTAACCTCATCAATCTTGACTTCGCAAAACTTTCTGATTGCGAGGTTCCGAAGCAAGTTATAAATAATTGGGTAAAATTGAGAAGATTTCATAACTACAAGGGAGCACCAGTGGGTATAGGGAAACTAGTTTGTCTTGAAAAGTTAACTTACTGGGTGAGGGAAAAACTAATGAACGACGACACCGATAGCAAAGATGGTATTGAAGAGTTAGAAAAGCTAAACAGTCTTGAGGAGTTAAAGATAATGAATCTTCAGAACGTGAAAGATCCTATGGATGCTGGTAGAGCAAATTTGACGGGGAAACAAAATCTTCGTAAATTGGTTTTTCATTGGGGCGAATTAGAAGAGTCATGCGACATGTTATGGGATCAGAAATCATGTAACTTTCAAGTATTTGAAGCTCTCCAGCCTCATACTGGTCTGAGGGATTTGCAAGTTCTTAACTTCATGGGGTGTGACCTACCAACGTGGATGTGCGTTCCGCAGTTCAAACATCTTACAGACCTTATACTTGATGGTTTAAGTTCTGTAAAGAGTTTGGATATTGGTGGATTTCCTTCATTAGTCCAACTCCATCTCTGTCGTATGTTCTCCTTAGAAGATATTCGTTGTTCACATCCTTGTGCAAATCTTCGGCATCTGTGGATCACCAACAACACAAAACTGATTGAAATTCCTTCATTTCCGTCTTTAAAGACATTATACTTACAGGATATTAATCGTCAGTTAATAAGCACAGTTGGGAGATCACACACCTCTCTCACAAGGATTGATTTAGAAAATGTAAAGGAGCTCGTATACTTTCCAATAAGCATACTTCAGCGCAATTGCAATCTTGATTATCTGAGTATCGAAAAGTGCAATGAGTTTCAAGGATTTCGAGTGAATGAAGATCAAGAAAATGAAAACGAGGATACTCTTCTTCACTCAGAATTCCGTGGCGGCTCTCTTCAGACTTTTTATTTGGAGGATTGCCCTGTTCTCAAGTTTCTTCCAGATTTACGAAAATGGACTTCTCTTGAGGCCTTAACCATTCGGAACTGCCCCAAAGCGAAGGAATCTTTGACTTATGATCTTGAATCCCTCTCCTTTATTGAAAAACTTGATGTAAATTTTACAGAAAGTTCTAGCGCGGTGGGCTGTCCAATTCAGTAGGCCGCTTCTAGTACATCATACTTCAGGTATATATGTGCAAATGTATCTATATCTTCTTCGGGTTTTCTTTTCTTTTTGTTTCTCCTGATCACTACCTAATTCATGCTTTTCTTGTGCAGCCGGATACAATTGTGCATTAGATAATAGCAGAGAACACGGTTTCTTGCAGAGAAACAATTTCACGACCTCAAGGATGAAATTCTCAACTTCCTGACCAGGTTGATGCGTAAAGATGTGATATGGCCATTGTGCTTCCAACTATCTAATACCCAAATGTGATCTATGCATTTACTCATCTCTTTTGGCTCATCAACTATCATTTCATCACTTTCTCAGGAGTCCGTGTTCAGTTGTTTATCTACCTCCCAGTTGGCTTTATTCTAGCATTGGACAGGCTCACCGTATACATGTATGTTTACGTAAGCATTTCGTCTTCTATTTACGAAATTGAGTTCATTTCAAGATTTGCTTAATTTCCCTTCTATTTGGTTCGCAGGTGTATGAATGGCACTTGTGCTCACGATTCAGGCTTCAACTAATACGACCGCTTAGTTCATTTGATTACTTTTCCAAACTGTAAATCTAAGTGAATACAAGAATAATTTTAAATTCTTCTTGTAAACTGCATAGAATTTAAATAAATGCAATAACTGGAGTATGATTAGTTTGTGCTTTAGGGTCATTGAATATTTTCCGTTGTTTCCTTCAAAAAAGTAATCTGTTTGATTTCTTCAAAGAATTGGAGTTTAGGACAAATTATGTAGGAGAATAATGATGTACGTGCAATACTGTCCATGTTACTGAGTGCATGGGTTCATGGCCTGGCCTGTCATATTTTGTTTTTCATGTGCTGGGTAAGTATGGGAATAATTGGTACGTAGCTGGCCATGTCCTCCTAACTTTTGCTTTCTCTTAGCCAAAACCTTTTTCTTTATTGATAAGGATTATTCGCAATTATGGGTTTTCTTTTTCTAGCTTGGCCAATACATGTTCCCCCGGCCACAGTACTTGAAAAGTCTGAACTTATAATCTTTTTCGAAAATCCACAAATTGGAGATCAGTAATTACTTCTGTTATTCAGCTGCATAATTGATTCCGAATTTCGATAATTAGTTTCAGTGCAACCACATAATTCTTGTACAGTACAGTGATCACTCTTGTATTCAGGCTTCAAATAATATATACGACCTTTTTTGGTTTGAATTCCATTCATTGAGACAAGAAACAAACAGAATCGCAACTGAATTTAATTGTACAGTGGTGCTTTGCGGCTCGCCCCTGCTGATGGCAATGCAAGAAATCTAATATTTTCATTAATTGTTTGAGAATTCAGTTACACAATGTATTAGCAAAATACCCGGTGCATTGCATCAAGGAAGTGCAAAGTCATTGTCCAAAAGTTTACTACGCGCTTTCTTCTTCTCAAAGTATATGTACGGTACGACTGATAGGTTTTGACAAAAATAATTGAATCAGGTATTAGGAAAATGAAAAAGCGAACGATCCCAAATTTGATTTGGGTTGAGTTAAATACAGATCTAAAATCTGCAAGAAAAAAAAAACAAATATGACATAATTAAGTATAAGATATTCGCATTTTGATTTTCTAAGAACCTTACATGTGAAAAATTTAATTCCGGACGGAACTATTACAACACTATATTTGGCGTTTAGCAACTAAAAGAGGATGTTGCTATATGGGGTTGTATCGCAAATAATCCGTTACAAATGGGGTGTAACAACGTTTAGTAACAAACATCTTTCCGTTACTAATCTGGAGTCGCAACGGTCTTCGTTACGGTTTAAACGCCGTGACTAAATTTTGAATTAGTAACTGAAGCTGGACCGTTACTAAATTTTTGCTGTGGTTGCTAAATCTTGACTAAGTCAGCGAAGACCGACTTCCGTTTTCCAAGGTAATAATTTAGTAACAGAAGTAAAACGTTGCCAAACTTTTAGTAACAGAAGAAAATGGCTAAGGTTCCTGTTATAATTTAAATCTAATTTTCCCATATTCAATGAAATTCCAAACTTCATATACACAAAAAAAATATAAATACATCACAAGAATCATTAAATTTAGATTACTTAATACTACACCAAGGGAATCTTACAATATTTAAAACAAAAAAGATGACTTCCTGAGAAAAATGAATACAAACAAATTATGTCTTCAAGGGAAAAATGAATACTGACAAATACATGAAGTACCTGCCCATCCATCAATGGCATGGCATCTACCAATTTCTTGTCAATTCAATTGATTCATCTTTAGATATAATATGCATCATAACCAAACTCGATAAGCTCCTATGTACTGACAACCATATAGTATGGAAATGCGTAATAATGAAAGCCATTTCAAATGTATGGATTTGTAGTACCTTCCATGAGACCAGGAATGGTGTTAAATTGCTTGCGGAATTCTACTGATTAATGAATTAGACTTACACATGCTCTGGCTAGATACTACGCGAAAATTGATGCACCATACTAAGCAGGGAAAATTTACTGATTAAGGAGTTTAAGGATTATGTAAATGCGGATGACATGTAATTCAAGAACAAACAAACGTAGTGGAGGAAATCAAGGGAGCATACCTAATTACAGGGTGCAAAACTATCAATTTGAAAAATTATCCATCAAGGCTAGAACATTTAGGCAAACCTAAGAGCTCATGGAGCACATTATGTTAAATAAAACAATCCAAGTCCTTACAGCCTATAACTAATCATGCCAAAAATAAAGTGTTGCGAAATACAGGAAGGCTAAGGCTTCGAACCAAACAAGATATAGAATCGATGACCCGATATGAACCTACTATGCAGACCCTAAAATTGTGCAGCATAGAACCTTTTCGTTTCTCCTGTTGAGATATCACAGTAGATGAAACTTTAGCCTACCGATACTAATTTTCATTTTTTTTTAATCTGGAAAAATAATTGTTGTGTTTGTCAATGTCTACAACCTTAACCTTCAATATTGTTTCTAAATTTTTCCCCTATATCAGATTAAACAAGAATATCATTAACAAATACGACAGAAAAAATCCGATAAAAACAGTCCTTTAATTTTTTTAAGTTCACGAAAAATACTTAATCTTATCATTTATCATGACTTATTAGTTAAATTTACCAATAAACAAACGCCATGATCTATCTATGTTATTCACAAATGGAACTGGAACATCACACGATGCCTAAGTAAGTCAGTCATGCCTTTCATGTCGGTTTACGTAACTCTATAGCTATTATGCAGCAGTACGCAAAACCGATTTGCCAACTTAAGTACAACATTTTACCATTTCACTTAAAGACTTCCGGGGACACAACACTACTGTCCATCTTGTCTTGGTGTTTCCACATTGAGTAGACTTTTATCTGGTTCTACATTAGACTTAAATTTTTCTAAGGAAAGCATTTAGAAACAATCAAGTGCTGCAACTAACTCTCAGCTATATTTTATCTCACGTTGATTAGGATCTGCAAAAGTGAGTGTCTTCTTGGCATCATTTGCAGCTGCCAGAACTGCGTGATATGGCCCAACTGAAGCTAGATATACTTGGTACCCAATAGCTTAGCTTTCACAATGATGCTTACGAAAACTTCAATAGAAGACAAGATAATTACATGGTTTGTAAGGGTTTTTCTCAACAATATGGTCAATTGAGATGCCAAGTATTCATTCAACTCAAGCAATTCACTGAAATATAGGTGTATGTTTGAAGTTTCAACAGAAAAATACAAAATTTTCAAGAAAATTTGATTTTTATGAAACATAATCACTCACACATTATGTCAAATTACAACTACACAAAGTAATATTAAAAACCCCATATTTGAGTTTGGGAATAAGAAAATAATAACAAAGGAAAAGATAAGTGAAGTTCATCTTTATTTCTTTGTTCCATACTCATTCAAATTCGAAAAATTACAGAAACCCAATTCTCACATAATCAAAACTGACCTAAGATCAAACTCAAAACAAAAAACTAGATAAAGAAGAGACCATACCAGCTGATTAGCAATAGCAGCTGCAGTAACTCCTTGTAAAATCTCAGATTAAATCTTCCACCTGCACAAATAGCATAAGAAAAACCCTGTGAAAACCAATCCTTAACTACCAACAAACACAAAATAAAACCCTAACTACCAACAAACATTAAATCAAACCCAAAATAGAAAACTAGAAAAATAAGATGAACATTCTCCTTGTGAAATATGATCCAAAATTCCATATTGCTGCTTCCAACTGCATAAATAGCATAAAGAAACCATCAACAAGCTTAAAAACGAAAACCTAACTATCAATCTACAAAAATACACGAGTAAATAACACCATTAATCGATTTAAACAAAGAAATAACATCATTACCTGCACTGGTTTCAATGGCGCAAGAGTTTAAATGCCGTATTTTTTTTTACTGCAGATCTGGTCTGAGAGAGTGAGAGTGAGAGAGAGGACGAATGTGTTTGTGGATGAAATGAAATTGAAAAAAGAACTCCAAGGATAAATCCGTGTAGGCACACGAGAAATTTGCATGGTGAAACAATTGTAAAAAAAAAGAAGGTGTTTACTGGACACGCGATTTTGGCATGCGTGAAATTATACAGTTGCGAGTTGCAACAGAACGCCAACAGTTGCGAAATTTGCAACAACAACGTGTTGTTGAAAACATTTTGTAACAGCAATTCGCAACTGAAATTTCGCATCAGCTAGATTTTTGTTGCGAATCTAAGTTGCTATATCCTGAATTTAGTGTAGTGTTTTTATTTTTTCCATCATCGATTTCAACACGATTTCATCGTTGTTTCAAAAATTTCTTCAGCAATTAATTTACTATGTAACTATGCGTCCTTGAAAGAAACCTAATTGTTGATTTGTTTTAAAAGAATTCGTTTAAGTTAGAATCAAAAATTATAACTGTAAATTTTAAGTTTCAGTTAAAACCGGCATTGTATTCATCATGAACACAATGCCGGTTTTGTGTACCGGCATAGTTTTAGTATGAACACAATTTTTAAAGCATTGCTTGGTCGAACTCGCAAGCATTGATATCCCAAGCTTTCTTGTCAAATTTAGTTGTCAAAACTATATGTCTTGATTTCTAATCTACTTATAGCTAAGTCTCGGACTAGGATAGTAAAGTGTAGTTGAGCTCTAGACTCCACGGAGTTCATCATATGAAGACGAAGAACTACTCAAGGAACTGGTGGAACTTCATCGACTAAGGTATGTGGAGACTTGAACTTATCTATCACTCAACAGTCTATCTATTCTGTCTCTTATTTTTGAGACAAAAGTCGTATAGCTATATAGACTTCGATTATACACATTTGTTATTTCTAGCCGAGTTTATCTCGCTTATCTATTTCTCGAAATATGTATTGGTAAGCTTTCTCTTTGGCCAAGTTCATCTTTACTCGTGACGAAAGTCATGTTGATATTTCAATATCTTGAAAATCGCTTTGATGAAAAATAGTTTGTGAATAACAACCATATAACATCCTCTAAGAAAGTTTCAATGATTGAAATGAGAGTTTAGAAGATGTAACCATCTTTGGATATAAGCATAGTATGCTCGCACATTAGTGTATAAGCCCATAAACCGGGAACCTAAAGTATGCATACTTGTATGTGTACAATTGGTTGATGGAGACTAGCACTAGTACAAATCTTCACATAGGCCACACTTGATCACCGTGTCCATAGGCAATTGGTCATGGATTTTTTTCGCTCCAAAAATGTGGAATCAGATGCCGTGACAAAGAGGTACCTTTATGGATACATAAACTTTGAGTGACTATAAAATATGATTTACCATGGCTATATTTCTATAACCATGTCTATATGGTACTCATTTTTTTTTTGTAGTTAAGCATTTTCATTATCGCCATGGCCATAGGATCCTTTTAGACACACAATTTGACTTAAATGTGGTTATTGTTTACCTTAAAGCCACATGAATTTCATTTGAACCATGGCTTTCGTTGTTATTTAGACACGCAAATTTCATTTTATCATGGCCAATTTGTGACTTATGGTTGCGTTGACTTGTAGCACCATGGCGATAAATTTTCGAAAAACACACGAATCGTTTTAAACGTGGCGATTGTTTACCTTTGGGACACGGAGAATTATTGGAACCATGGCGATAAATTCCTTAAGGACACATAATAGCCTTTCAATGTGGCTAGTTTGTACCTTTAAGCCACATGGGATCATTTTAACTGTCATCATCGGTATCATCTAAACCGGGATTAACGTGGCCAATTGGCAACTAATAGTTACAGGTAAGAATCAGCGTCATGGCTTAAACCTCCAAATTATGCCAAACGCACATAAAATTCAAATAAGAATGTATTTTGAACAAACAAAAATAAAATGAGAATATCGATTTTTTAGTACACCGAAACATATTATTATTATTTGAATAATAAAGGGTAGTATATTAAGCTAAGAGGTGATTACATGACAGACCACATGCTCCTTTAACATGAGCAAAATGCCAGGAGGAGGACCATTCATCAAGGACTTAAAAGCAGGCACACAATAAGGTTACAAGACCTGTTAACAAACTTATAAGCATAGAACTGGAAAAGACTTAAATAAAATTTATAATCCACTATTACATGATTGGTAGTCCACTTAGCACCAGACTGAGAACCATTGACGGATAATAGCTTCAAACTCCATTGATTTGGATTAGTTTCCAGCTCTCTAGCCCATATGATTCTTGCAAGAAGAGCATTTAGCTTCAGCCTATTGAGCATCTAATGTTGTGCTTGGGGTGGTTTCGGCACCCCAGAAGTACCCTGCATTAGCAAGAAGAACTAAACCAATTCCAGTAGTAAGATTCTAATCTATATAAAAAGCATAAAAAGAAACGAGATGAACATTCAGAACTTTAACATTTGAAAATAGAACACTGCAAGGAGATGTATTAGACTAAACTTAAAAAATAAATGTCATGAGTACATCCCTAAAGAAAAGAACACATCCAAGCCACGAAACGTGTAAAAGACGTATAATTAAAGACAGTACTACTATCAATCAAATCAAATGTTACCTTGTTGTCCATGAAAAGTATCAACCGAGAGAGCGACAATGGTGCACAAGGTCATTCTTCGAACTGCTAGTGGGCTCAACGACAAGATATTTCTGCATAGCTTTTTGAATGGACACGCAAGAAGCAACCTATTTGACCACTGGCATTCACACCCTATAGGGTTAATCAAGTTTAGAGTTTCCTCAAATGAATGGTTAACCTTAGAAGATGCTAATGTCACATGTCATAAGGTAGTTGACCAAACAAAAAATTCTCTCAAAATGAAATATGCTAGTCAGCAGGCACCTAGCAACTACAGTTGACGGGCAAAACTAACTAACAGCACACATACTGATTTTGACAGCTAATATTATTACGCTGTTTAAAAACAATGTGCCATCATTTACCAACCTACAGAATCCTACGAAAAACTAAGATAATTAGGTTTCATAACACAGAACGTAGCTCGGCAATAAGATCCACCAACATCAAGCTGATGAACGAGCGGATAATCCCATAGCAATAAAAGCTAAGACAACAATATATGTGAAGTAGTCAGGAAATTACAACATTTGGACTGACACAACTCCCATTCCTCATTACAACTAGTGTCATAAACCTTTCATTACTGAGTACATCACAACTGGGAGACAAAGATTTACATGTAATTTTGACACCAGTTAGCTTCTTTTTTTGACACTTCAAGTCTCTCTGTAATGGCTGTGTGTCTGTAATTTTTTTGTGCCTCCTTGGCACCTGATAATCAATCTTAACTTTTCTCAACAAAAAAAAAGTACATCACAAGGATTCATGAACTTGTGTCACTTTTATTAGTTTAAGAAATCCCAGTTCTAATGACTTGCACGAGAACATAGATATCCAAAAAAGATAACTTCATCTAAGGGCCTTCACTATAATTATATATCAAAGAGGTGTGAAAGACATGAATTGAACAGAAAATGTAAGAACTAAGTACCAAAATCTCCATATTTATCTAGGAAGTGATGATAAAGAGGAATCAGAGTATTATTAAAAACTTCTTCAAAATCTCTTCTCCATTTTTCTTCAGTGAAATTCAAACAAAAAAATATATATATATTAAGTGGAAACTCAATTAAAATTCTTTCTTATACACGGAGAAAAACCAAATCTTTAAAAGAATCGATGCGAGAATTAAACTAGGGCTTGTAAAAAAAAACCTTTAAGAAATACTAAACTCGTATCAACAGAATGGATGAAAATTGACTTCATGAAAGAAGAATAGGAATCCAATTGAATATAAAAGTTAGGGTTTCATCTATTCTTCCTCTTTAATTGATGAAGTTAGGGCTTCTCTTATGAATCTACAAAGAGAAAAGAACAGTAAAATGTAAATCAATAGATAGTTATAGGAGACGTGAAGAACGGTACATAGAGAGGGACTAACTAACCCTGAATGTCGCTTGTTTGTTTGATTTGCAGGAGATGAAAAACAACTTCTAGGTAAATCAGTTCTTCTGGTTTCGCTTCGATTGGAGTTTCAGTGGATTTGGTTTTGGTTGTTAGGGTTTTTGCAAAGTTCCGCATCTTCGGTATTCAGGCGGAGGCAGATCGAGATGAGGAGGGAAGTGTGGGTACGGATATAGAGAGAGACGTGAAAATAGGTTTTCGTTCATTTTCCAAAAAATTTGAGGTTTCCATGGATCTTAATGCATCACTTGTTTGACGACAGACCAATAAATATCCGCCACGTTATAATGTTGATACCTTGACTTTCTCCTCAATAATCTAAACCGTCCATCCAAGGACCATCCTGACAACCAAACGTTCGCGCAGTACACAGTTGCTCTCTATCTCAATTTTATGTAATTTTTTTAGCTCACCCAATACAAGCCAAAGAAATCTAAAGTAGATGAATCTTTCTTGGAATCCACTTATGTGAATTTCTATGTATATTCAATGGGATCAAATCAATATAGCGACTGAGATTGAATAAAATTGGATTCAGTTTATCGATAATTGGACTGAATGAAATGGAATTAGGTGGATAATTAGTCAAGCGATGTAAAGTTTGATTAATAAGTCAGGGCACGTACGACCTAATAATATTGACGGAAAATTGAGTATAACTGGAGTGAAGTAGATGGAATTCTGCAAATAATCGGTCTTACCGAGTTTGTGCATAGATATAATTCATCAATTAAATTTGTGTCAAATAGAATCAAGTTTACCGGCAAATATTTAACCTAAGTGTGATCTAGTAATGTTGAGGAAAAGTTGAGTAGACTTGGAATAAATTAGATGGAATTAGGCGAACAATAAGTTACCGAGTTTGAACGGACAATATCGAGCATGATCAAGTTATTTTGATGAAATATAGTAGAATCATATATTGGAACACTTAGTCAGGATGAGTGCAATTTAGTAATGTTGAGGAAAAATGTGTACAATCGAAATGAGTCAGACGGAGCATGATTTAGTAATTTTGGTGGAATGGAGTAAAATTAAATTATACTGGATTGAGTTTATGGATAATTAGTCAATATAAGTGCGATCTAGTAATGTTCAGTAAATACCGAGTGTAATTAAAATTAATTGATGAAATTATGCGAAATCATCCGTATTACTAGTCAATCTGACGTGATATAATAATGTATAGGAAAAATTGAGTACATTGGGATGAATTAGGCGGATAATCAACCATACCGAGTGTAATATTATATTATTTAGCAAAATTGAATGGTTTAGATGGAATTAGGTGAATAGTTAATAGTACCGAGTCTAATCCGATGATATTGAGCATAATATAGTTACTTTCATGGAATTGAGTAAAATTGAGTTTAAACTGCATTGTATCTATGAATAACTAGTCAACATAAGTGTGATTTAGTGATAATGTTAAGGGAAGATTGACTACAATTGGAAAAAGTTAGATGGAATTCACGGATAATCAGTGGTACTGAGTCTAATCTTATAATATTGAGCATGACCTAGTTATTTATATGAATGAAGTAAAATTGAACGAAAATTGGATTGAATTTATGGATAACTAATTGAGGTTAGCGTGATCGAGCAATGTTGAGAAAAATTGTGTACAATTGAATGAATAAGATACGGAATTAGGTGGATAATCAGTCAGATGATTCTAGAGAAGAATGATTCTCTTTCCGAGCCCACCTATATAAATTTGTAAGCATATTTAATGACATATAATGAATTTTCAAGTTGATGTATTTTTTCTGGAAAGACTATCCGGTTCTCTAAACATATAGGATGGGATCAAACGAATTACAAAAAACAGATATATCTTTCTTGCCGACACATATACCAAAAACATCAATTTACTATAAATAATCACGAAATCTATTATGAGCTATTGCTTAGTGACATGTTAAATATTACTAATTGTGATTAGCTTTTCCGAAAATTTGCAAAATGAACAATTTCATCGAAATATTTTAATTTTTTATTTTACTTGAATCACAATGGAGGTTTTGTAAAATTTAACCACATTGCAAATTTTTGATCATCTTCACCCAATTCACGCAACATATATCTCATGCGATCCATATAGCAAGTATTTATTCAACCAATAAGAATCGGGCATATGCAATCATAAAATGCATACGGATTGCCCTCATCCGTCAAAAAGGTAACTTGCCGCCACAATTTGTTTGGCGGGCAATAATTTTTAGGGGAAAAACGTAGCGGCAATTTTGGCGCGCTAATTTACTATCCCGCCCTAACAATTAAAAAAAACCAACATCTTAGGCCTGGTTTCTTGCTCTCTTTTTCCCTCTTCTACTGTAGCCATCCCAACTCAAACCTTACTTTCTTCATCTTTTCAACTTTATTCTTTTCAATTTATTGCAGTTGCTCCTCGTGATTTAATCTAAGATCTCTTCTTATTGTTGATTGCGATTTAGGGATTTTTCATTAATTTGTCTTTGAAACTTTTGTCTTTGTGGATTTGATGAATTAGGTTTCGATTGTCTTGTATACCTGTCTTGCTAATCTAGGCTTTGTTATGTTTTGTATATATTATTTGGGCTAATCATTATTAGGATTGATGCTTTAGATTTCATTATCTTTTAAGAAAAAATATTAATAGATTAATTTGCTATTCAAGTTCTGGATTTTCAGATGTATGTTGAGATATAAAAACCACTTCTGGATTTTCAGATGTATGACGAAATCTCTAATGTCGACTTGAAGGAATGGAAGACTGCTAAAGAGTAAGGTATTTTTGAATTGGCTCTCATGGATATGAATTTTGCTTATCAATTTTAATCTCTTATTGATTGATCTGTCTATGGTATGTTGGGAAACAGATGCTACCTTTTCCTTCAAGGATGAAGATTTACTTAAGGTTGCCACTGGAAAAATGGACTCTTAACTTGTGTTTATGATTAGGTACGGTGAAGATATTCTTATTGCGATGGGACTTCATTAGTAATCTAGGAAATGCTGGATATGGGTTCATTTGTCGAAACCATAGCTGTAAGGTGCAATGCTATTTCAACCAATGGTTAACAGTTTGGATACTGTGATTATTCATTTTGCTGATACAGCTGCAGTTGGTATCCAGTGAATATTTGAATAATGCAAAAGCTAAAAATGCTTCACCATTCGAAGCTTCACTTGATACCAAGTGCTTCTACTATCACAATTCTCTAGCTGATTAAAACCAACGAAAAACGTGATTCTCTTAGGTTCTCATTGTGAATTCGATGATTTTGTTGTTGTCGTGCTGAATGATGTTATGTCAATGCTTGTTGCAGGGAGTGGCTTAGTGAAATCGGTAACTTCCATTTAAACTACAGTGTCATAGAAAGTTCCGTTTCATAATGTACTATTCTGTTACAAAACCATTTTATCTACTTGGCTTAGACATTATAGTCATATGGCTCATATACTAGACTATACTATGTTCTGCTTCCACTGCTAACCATACTGATAGAGAACCATTCTTGTTGCAGTTAAAGAAGATGTGCTAAGAGGGTGCTAACCGGGGTAAGTTTGTCTATACATCTGCAGATGATTTCTGGGGAGTATTCTTTAGGGGTTATAGCTGGAGTCTATGTGAGGATGGAATATGGCATGGAGAGGGTCCGTGGTACCAACAATTAGGTAAGTCGCACCCAATTTTTTTTAGGTAATAAATGAAGTAAATTGTGTGTCTGAATACGTAATTTCTTCCACCGCCAATTCAGTCTTGCTTTTAAGCAGTGGTACATCTGATTGCTTTGACAGAGCTTAACGCCTTAACCTATTCTTAGGGGAGTGTTTAGTTATCTGATTGCTAGAAGAGATCAAGTTTTGCTCGAAGTGGTTCACTTTGACTTGAATGTAGAATATTCATTAATATACTAGAGAGACCAAGTTTTTCAGTGTTTTGTTTTTATTTGTTTCTTGGTAGAAATCCCAGTGTTTTATTTGAGTTTATTCTTCATAGATAATAGTAATTTGTTTTCTGTGAACGATTACACGAGTCACTATCAAAATTACGCGTTAGTAACAGACTATTTTGGCAAAGATTTTGCTCGTTGTCTTTCATTGTAGTGTTTATTAATTTGTTGTGCTGTTTTTCTTTATGTTCGAATGAGAACCACATACTTAAAACTGTCATTCAGCATGTGTATATGATCTTGTACAGTTGTCTAGGTAGTCAAATGCATCTCTATTGTTCTGTTCTGCTACTTGATGCTCTCTAAGTCATTCTGGAACTTATTTTATTTTTTGCTTGCCGTAGGGAAATATCTGGATTTAGAAATGGAGCAAATGTGACAGTTGTTGTTCGCCGGAAAGAGGGAGTTTCTGCATGACTTCCTAGGAACCAACTACCATATTCTTCTTGTACACTTCGTGGTTCATCGAGTACTAATCCTCGGAATTTTTTTAGGAAATTGTTTGAGGTATATTGAGCAAATGATATTCCTTTTGCTTTCATTTCTTTTTTTAGTTTATATAGTTTTGGTTTTACTAAATTAGCTCAACCTTGAATATTTGCTCTCTTGTTTTACCACTCGTCCGTCTGAATCACTATTGTTTTATTATTGAAGAAGATGGTTGACCAAAAGTCGTTTTTAAAATTTCTACACATCTAGTGTACAAGTTTTTGTGGTTCTGTACATGGCTTAATGTTGTTGCTCTTTTGCATTGTTCTGGGAACGAAGCTGTCAAATTTAAAACTTTCTATTGTGTTAAGTTCTCTATTGACTTAGGGAAGTGGATGTTTAAACCTTAGATCTCCCGATTCTAGAGTTGAGTATATCCTTTGGCCTATGGCCAGTAAATCTGTTCTTCTAGATATGTTCAAAGTTAATCTATGGAGTGGCATGAAACCAATGATCGGTTTTTCTTTTTCACTTCCTATTACCGAATCTATTTACTTCTTGTTATTTTGGTGCTGCAGAAGACTGGAATGCTCAGGGGTGCTGTTATGGGAGTTTTGGTGTCTGCAGCTAGCAGTAATAACAGAGGATTGTGACAAATGGAATAGCAGGAGGTGCTATCGGCACAGCTGCAGAGTTTACTAATTGACTTTCCTAAGCGAAGAGAAATAAATGTATCTATCATTTGTTTTACATTTCATGCTTGGGTACTTATTTCCGGAATAAGTGAATTTTTCTTAAACAAATTTCAAAACCTCCAAGAATTTATTAGTACAACATTTGATTCAGGTAAAAATGAATAGATCAATCTAACCTTTTGTGATTCTCTTTTCAGTGAGTTGAATGTAATCATGTTCTAGTAGTGTAACCACTCGCCTGAACCATCATCTAAAATGTTACTTTCTAGATACAAAACTATAAACACCAGCATATGATATATGTAACAGCTCCACCAACAAAAGTTTAAGGTATATTTTCCTATTTAAAATTGTCATTATATTTTGGATTTTGGCGTGGTCATTAATGATGTGTATTGCAAATTCTAGGAAAAAGCAACACAATAGAACTCCGCTATGAATGTCTTATTTTCACAAAATACCCAGCTGCACCCGCTATAATACAATTCCCTTGGATATCGCAATCACATGTAATGTACCCTTCCAAAGACCAGCTGCACCCGCTGTATTGCAATTCCCTTGGAAATTGCAGTCACTTGTAATATATCCTTCCAAAGACCAGAGATTGAGGTTTCAGCATTGCAGTGAACAAGCATAGACATTAAGAAGCGGTGTAGCCGTATGTCAATTTTTTGTCATGTTTGATCAAATGTGTCTAAATCTTGGTACATGCATGTCTAATAAACCATATATTATGGGCATATAAACAAACCAAGGTAGCTAAGTAAATCCTCTTTTCATCACGGATTAATAGGTGTGTCTATTGCCATCCTACACAGTCGACACATACATAATTATTTAATGTGGTAATTTACGCATCTATGGCTACAGGTGATGGGTTTAGACTTAAACCCATGACCAAAAGGTGCCTTATGGCTACAGTATATGGGTTTAAGTTTAAACTCATGGACAAATGATACACTATGGCTACAGAGTAACACAAGACGTGGCTATAGTTATACATATGACCAGTAGCCACACAAATAACTCGAAACGTGGCTACGCTGTAAACCAAAAAACGTGGACTATGTGAAGGTTTGTGCTAGTGTAGGTAAGTATGCGTACCCGTACGCATACTGGCGGAAGTTAACGTCCGTGAATTTCTGCTGAGTTTGGAAATCCAATACAAACTCAATCTGGTTACCTAAGTATGCGTACCAGTACGCATACTGGCGGAAAGTTCACATCCGTGAATTTCTGCTGAGTTTGGAAACTAAAACAAACTCAAATCCGGTTACTTAAGTACGCATACCCGTACGCACACTTAAGTGGGTTACTTTCTAAAATCGGTCGTTCATGAACTCAAACATTTATATAATAAGGAATGCAATCTTTGCAAACCATGGCTATAATGGTCAAGAATCGATTCAAGTGAATCAAACCGATTTTTCTTCGATTGTGTCTTGTACTTCTATAAGATCTAAGCAATTGAATAACTCTCTAACTAGTTCTTTTGAAGTCATTTGAACTATTTGTGGTGAAGATGAATAAGGTTGATATGAAAGTGCTCATATGGTTGGTTAACTACTGTTGAACCAACTAAGTGTACACGTTTAGGTACGGTTACTCAAACCTAAATAAAGTTACATTTCATTTGTGTATGACAAGCTAAGTTCGATCTAACGGTTGAAAGATATTAGATTAAATCTAATCAGGTTTTCATCTAACAGTGAATATTGAATTCTTTGTTACCAAGGTAACTTAGATTGCAAACCCTGATTTGAAATCTATATAAAAGAGATCTCTAGAAACTGGGAAACCTAATCCCCACACCTCCTGTGTGATACTAGTTGCATTGCTAGAGTCGATTCTCCTTTAACCTTAGGTTTTTCACGAAACCCTGTAGGTTAACGACTTAAAGACTTCATTGAGATTGTGAAGTCAGACCCAGCTATTTTCTCTGTAGTTGCATGATATGATCTTGCCGTTTCTATCGTTTGAGTACAATCGTAAGATTGGCTTGAGATTTATATCTATGATAGGCAAGATAGAAAAGAAGTCACAAACATCTTCGTCTCATCGTTTGTGATTCCGCAATATCTTGTTTCGTTAATCGATTAAATTTTTTTTGAGGTGCTTGATAATTCTAGGCTGTTCTTCGGGAATATAAGTCCGGGTTATCAATTGGTTCCTGTTCACCTTGATTTATCAAAAGACGGAACAATAACTCGTAGGTATTTCTTGTGGGAGACAGATCTATCTATTCCTATAGACTTTTCTGTGTGAGACAGATTTGTTTATCAAGTCTTCTACTTTGGGTCGTAGAAACTCTTGGTTGTGGGTGAGATCAGCTAAGGGAATCAAGTGCGTAGTATCCTGCTGTGATCAGAGACGTAAGGAGAGCAACTGTACCTTGAATCAGTGTGAGATTGATTGAGGTTCAACTACAGTCCAGACCGAAGTTAGTTTGTAGTAGGCTAGAGTCTGTAGCGGCTTAATACAGTGTGGTGTTCAAATCTGGACTAGGTCCCAGGGTTTTTCTGCATTTGTGGTTTCCTCGTTAACAAAACTTATGGTGTTTGTGTTATTTCTTTTCCGCATTATATTTTGTTATATAATTGAAATATCACAGGTTGTGCATTGAATTGATCAATTAGGAAATCCAACCTTTGGTTGTTGATAGAAATTGATTGATCCTTGAACATTAGTCTTTGGTACCGTTCAAGTTTTCATCTCTTATATTCAATTGGGCTCGCATATTTCTATTTTCTAATTGCAGATTTAATTAGAGATAGAGATATTAACTCTTGGATGTATCTTTCTTAAGATTGAGTCTAACTGTCTAGTTGATTCTCTTGAAAGTATATTGGAGTTAGTCCATACAGATTTCTAACAGAAATATTGGGTGAGGTTGTTAGACCCCTGCTTTTTCAATTGGTATCAGAGAAGGCAAACACGTTTAAAGACCTCATAAGTCTGTGTTTGTAGCGATCTGACTCTATGGACAGAAGTGTTATCTCAATAAATGCACCACCAGATCCATGGATTTCAGAATTCTCTTCCATGACTGATTTAATAAAATCTGTAGAAGAAATTCTATCTAAACCTCCACCGGGTTTAAAATCCCCTTAAGTGTTTTCAGGGGTTGAAAAGAAACTTGATATCTTATCTTTTGATGTTGAGTTATACCTCCAGAAAGAACAAGAATCTTTTGATAAGCTAAATCAAGTTATGATGAATAATACTCATGTCGAGGTTGATATTGATTTACTAATTAGTGAGAGAAATGCTCCTCCTCTTTGTAATCCACTTGGTTGTAGCAAACTAAATGAATTACAAGAGGAGTTTAAATCTCTTTCATCTTACGGTATCACCTCAAAGCATGAATCATTTCATTGGTCAATTCCTTATACCCTTTATCAAGATAATAGTATTGAACTCTTCTGTGAGAAAGTCAGAATGTCTCCTTTTACTAAAAGAGTTTCTTTGTGCAGTAATAAACATTATCTGCAGAGACTGTGTGTTATAAGTTGGAAACGAAGAAATCGGGAACACAAATTATCTTGTGCTCTTTTTAAGTTCTTTGAAAAACTTGTAAAAACAGTTTTTTGGGTTTCTCTCAATACTGGAAGCTGTAAGAGTTGTTGGAAAGAAACTCTTTCTTGGTGCCATGGTGAGCAAGACATTGTTCACCTCAACACAACTTGATTTTGTTGGAAGTGCATCCTCACCAGGAAATGCCCTGCTATGTATACGGTGAGGGAAGCACGAGAATTGGGGCACACATATTAAATTGGGTATGATTTTGAATGTTTGGTAACGCTGTAGAATTCGATCGGATTCTTCTAAAAAGGTATGTATCTAAACTTGAGCAAGTTTTATGATGATCTATGTACTTTGTGATCGTTCATGTCTACCTAACTTGATTTGTGTTTAAGGTTCTTAAATGTTCCGGTTTGAAAATAGTTGTTCGGGATGTTTTGGCCTTTATGGTACACTTAAGGTATGCATACCAGTTTGCATACCTGTTTACAAATGAGTTTTTGTAATAAAATCCAGGGAAATTCGTTTGCATACCAGTTTGCATATTCAAAATCCGTTTGCATACCCGTATGCATACTTTCCTGTAGACGTCGATATTCGGTAAACCTGTTTTGGCCGTATCTCTTCGTCCGAACTCGGAATGACCTCATTCTTTTTGCATTCTCTTCCTCTTTGAATTATTTTCAAAATGGAGATGAGAATTCTTGAATTTGGATGAATTAAGATTGGTCTTTGTCCCGTCTCTTGTTTTTGAGTGTTTTGCCCCGTTTTGTCGCACTTGTTCCACTTCTCTTGGACTTTGGCACTTGGATTCTTGGAGCACCACTCTTCTAAGTTCATTTGTAGCTTTTAAAATAATATTGTTGGTGAATCACAAATAAGGAAGTTCAAGAATCGGCAGTAGTACATTGTTATGGGATTCTTGAATGTTCACAATCAACTTATGTGATCTATGGTGCATGGTCATTAATGACTTTATATGTTCTTCTTTGTTTAGAAAATCTTTTTATACGCCTTTGGTAGCTATTCTTGGTGTAAATCCGTGCGAAAAAGATTGATTCTACCCTCTAAGGACAAATCATCTTGTATGTGCATTACGAGTTTGTCTTTATGACTAGTAAACTTCTTATGAGAATTTATTCTTGTGTTTTTAAGAAGGATAACTAGGGTTTGGAATAGCCATTATTGTGAGTACACATAGCTATGTCCAACGATTTTCATCTTGCAATGTTTTTAAATTTATTTATTTAAACTCTAAAGTTTATTTGGAAGATGATTTTGCAGTATTAATCTTTATGATTTTATATATTGCAACTTGTTATGGGATGTGTATGTTTGCGTCCGCAAACCTTTATTGTCCCATACGTGGTCAAAAGTTAAGTCTTTCATATGTCGGTATGCAAGTATTGATAAAAGATTGAATGAACATTTGACAAACAAAAGTTAAGCCTATTCACTAGTCCAGAAAGGGTTATTAATCACGTTTTTAAATGACACGTTAGTTGCGTGATTATGATATTACAAACAATTTCTGTCATATAACATGAAAATAGTTGGGGCCACCATTTAACGTCAAAAAAACGTTATTTTTAAGCGTCGTAATTTAGTAGGTGTGTGAGTCCGACACATATATCAGGCTTTTATAAGCCCACCACTAGTTTTCTATTGGGCTCCCAGTAGTGGCTAACCACGTTTATATCAGTCTCAAAATGGTTAGCCACCGGCTAACTTGTGGATAAGCTATCATGGTCTTATTCTCCCAACCTTTTTTTCCTGCTCGGCTGGAGATGAATCCCATCCCACCTCGTCCTTATCACCCGACCCGATAATCTCTTTCATTTGGCTTTCACTCTTCCAAGTATTCTTTTATCAGAATTCAGAAACATTGAAAACCCTAGACGTTTCTCTCAGGGAACAAGGCTACAAACTGCAGAAAAATCCTTCCATCAACTATGATCTGACCAAATCCTAGTAAAAATATTGAATTCGAATTGAGAATCAGGGATTCTGCCCATCCCCATCAGGTACTTACTACGTTCTCTCAGAAAAACCTAAATTTTCCCAATTTCGAAACTATTTATCTTTTTATCCTTCATTTCACCATAAATTTCTAGACATCATTCGATCTGAGAAGTGCATCAAAAAACCCTAATCAATATTCTAATATCAAAAATATAAAAAAACACCGAGACTCTGGATTCCACCATTAACCAATTAAGTGAAATAATCTAATCAATATTCATGCAATTTTTTCTTTTAAAGTGATTCTAATATTTTTCCTTTAATAGATTTTTGAAGTAACAATTGTAAGCACGAAGCATGAAACATCAAAAGTATTAAAACCAAGCATGTCCCATCAAAACACTTCACAACTACTCAATAAAAACCAATTTTTCTTTTAAGTTCTATGCAAATAATCATGTAAAATAATTGCAATAAATAATTAAAATAGAACTATACCACTTTTCATGGAACAATGGCTTCCTCCATCGCCTCGGCTAAGGGGTTTAGCTCCTCATATTAATCACTTGCTCAAAATACATGTTTATAGCTCAAAAACTGATTACAAGGGAGAAAAAAGTATACTGTAGTCGCTGAAAGTCTAAAACAGAAGACTAAATCGTTGCTGAAATGCTTCGGTGACTGCAGGAAGGAGCGACCGTATCTCGTTGTCACTGAAAATAAGTCTGCCTCTGCGACTGACTCTGTGGGTCTTATGTTCTTCGTCTTCTTCTCCGGCAACAGCAGCAGCAGCAGAACTCGGTTTCCTGCAAGTTGATTTTTTTGGCTCTGTGGTGTTC
>JAJJMB010001184.1:1797413-1815322 GCA_023531105.1 Papaver atlanticum | reverse complement strand
CTCTAGAGCTTATATATCCCTCACAGGTCGGTTTAAACTCGATCAAAATCTCTTTTTCTTCCACCAAAAGTCTTGGACTTTTTTTTCTTTTTTTTCTTTTTTTTTCCTCTTCGACACGTCTCTAGAAGTGATATTATCGGTTAGATGATAGAATCAAATCACTAGGATATCTTCTCTCCAATTCTTCACGTTTGTTTCCAAGAATAAACCAATAAGTTTCCCAAAATAAACCGTGATATTTTTAACTTTTTTTTCGCCTCCAATTCGAGTTCTAGCCACTTTGGATCCATTCCAACACCCTTACCTCGCCTGTTAGGTCCATAGGAGCAAACCCAATCAAATTCAGCCCTTTAATCTTCATAAAAATCGATCAACAATCCACCCCTAAATCCGTCTGTGAAAAGATTTTTTTTCCCGCCAGTTTTCTTTTTTTTGAAAATGTGAAGAAATGTGACCTCCCCCTATCCAGTCCCGGTCTGTGTTTAGCAGCTGTTTGGAAATTGGTTACCCCTTATCCAAAATGAGAGTCCGAATAGCAAATGTCCTCCCAGGTACCTTTAACAACTTTTCGAGCCGATTTCGCCGCAAAAGCCTATTCCTCCAAAAACACCTACAAATGGATAAAATACCAAAATTAGTTCAGAAATGGGTACTAACAGTATACACAAAAGAGATGAAAATAGACACATAAATGCGTCTATCACTCATCCCATCAGGTACTTACTACGTTCTCTCAGAAAAACCTAAATTTTCCCAATTTCGAAACTATTTATCTTTTTATCCTTCATTTCACCAGAAATTTCTAGACATCATTCGATCTGAGAAGAGCATCAAAAAACCCTAATCATCTACTAAATCCCTGTAACCAAATCGATAACCCTCCTTCCCCGCATCTCTCTCAATCTCTCTCCACCTCTCTGCTCAAACAACAAAAATAACGCTGAAGAAGTAGAAGAAGTAGATTATGTTGATCAAGACGGATAAATGGTGAAGGCCTCGTTTTTCATTCTTGTGCTTAGGGTTACTTTCTTCGTTCAATTTTTCTTACAATCCTTGAAGCGTTCTGAAACATCTCTTTTTTACTTCGTTTTTTAGGGTTTTCAGCAACAAAAGATGATGACGAGATGGAGATGGAGATCTTGTGAAATAATGAGATGGTAAGAACAATTATTAGTCCTCTATTTAGGTTTGAACTCTGAACATTGAATTTTGATTTTAAGGTTCTAGACTTGTTATCTCAATTGTATTTGATTTTGACAATCTGGGTCAATTTAATTTCAACAAAATTAAAGGTATTGGGTTTGTTTGTTATATACGTGTACAGAAGTTATGGTGACAATTTCCTAACAAGTCATGCCGTAACCTGTAACCTGTTTTGCAACGCCTTAGCGATCCGAAAAAAATCAATAGTGTCACAGTAACGAATTGTGAGGTTTCTGGCTAGGTAATTGCTGATAAATTCTGTTGTATATCCTTAATTTAGTATTTTATGGATCATATAGGCATCAAAGTTCTAGTGTTTAATTTTATTGTATTATATGATATATGATGTATATATACACGCAACAATGTGGTTGCATTGGCTGTAGTAGAGCTGACTGCTTATGAGTAATTGCAATTCAAAGAAGAACTTGTCAATGGAAGATAAAGAGGGATGCTAACATATTCACCACCAATAGTTCTGATAGATGTTTGTATTCTCTGAGTTTTTCTTTAAAATTGTGATGTTCAGGTACATGACCAATAAGAACCTCATGGTTGAGCTGGACTTTGAGCCATTCAACGCTTTGTTTTCTTCCATCTCACTTTCCAATGGTGATGGAGCTTAAATGGAGTCTAAATTTGTTAAACACTTGCCTGTGCATTGATGGAAACTGATTTACAAATGACCTATAAATTGGATCTTGGAGGTTTGCTACCTCTTATAAATGACCTATTATATTAACTAGATAGTGGTTATGTCAAGTAGCGGCTCTTGTTGTTATAATTCTACTAGGAAAACTACACAAAAGTTGTAAATATTTTTTTTACTGGGACAACTGAATTCTACTATGAGTCTATGATCCATTGAGGGAGGGTATATGTTTGTCTCCCTTTCTAGCTCGTAGCTGGATTGTTTCCACTTCTTCGTTGTCTCTCTCAAAAAATGCTTCTTCCTGTTTTGGTTATATGCCTTTGCTAGCTGCTGCAACATTTTATAGCTTTGATGTTTGTTGAAAGTGTTTTTAAACTAACTTGGAATCTTCTTACACAGGATATAGGGATTATTCGACCTTCCCTTAACGTATTGATTTTTGAGGAACTGAAGGGAGCTATTGCAAGTGGTTTTGTTGATTTTACTACGCCACCCAGCAATGCCGAATATATCTGCCTCATTAATGCTATAATGGATCCAAATGGATGTGATACGATGTATATGCAATACTTTGGAGATGTGTCACTAGGTCATATGATTAGGAGGCATAAAACTTCTGTAATCTTATGGGAGAGACTGAATAAAATGCAGATTAGGTGGCAGTCTTCAGTGTGATTTTGAGTTGGAAATACAAGATGAATTTATCTTTCTTTTTTTGGTTGTAACGTAAAATTGAATTCATCTTTTAAATGCAATGTATACTCGATTTTAGATTCTATTTCCGATTTAGCTGATTCAATTCCAAATTTAGCATTATCTGATTCACTTTAAAATATGAATTCAGCAAAAAAATATGAAATAAATAAATAAATAATAATAATCAGGAATATCCATTAATTGTTATTTATTTATGTTAATATTAAATGACAAGAAGACACCGTTGGTCTAAATAACAAACCATTTTGGTTATTTTTAATTACAAACTTTATTTGTCATTCTTAATGACAAACCATACCCGTGATTTTATATAATGGTTTTTATTTGTCATTTATAAAGAGTCACACATAATAAATAACGGTTCGAATGACAGATGAAAACTGACCATGTTTTATAACCGACTTCGTTCGTCATTTATAGCCCCTTCTGGACTAGTGATTATGTCATTATGCAAATATTGATGGAAGATAGGATGAACTTTTGTGTACAAAGATTATGTCTATTATACGTCATTGTGCAAATAGTGATGAAGAATAGAATGAATCTTTGTTCATTCCGCAGTATTGATCTTCTCGGATCCATATTTTATGTAATATATTGTGCGGCTCCGTAAATTTTCTTATGTGAGCATTTCCGATTAAATTAATCATGGATTCTCTTGTGGTTAATTTAATTGAGATTTTTGGATACAAATTCATATTCTTATTTTATTTGTTAATGTCCAAAGAAATCCTTCTTTTCTTGTGAAAGTAAGGTCGCTCTTGTTGTTCTTTCGAGAATGACATTTTATAGGGGAGAGTTCTTAATTGAACTTGTGCTTAATTGCCATATCTTTGTGGGGAGTGCGGATGTGGAATATTTTAGGGGTTATCTTGTATGTTCATAAACTCCTTGATGAATGCATGTAGTTTCGACTATATGATTGCATCTAAAAAGTTGATATGTGCTTTTCTTTGGTCATGAAGTATCTCTATGGAAATTTCATTAGGATCCCACTAGTTTTCGTACCTTTGCCAATTTTATTGACAAAAAGGGGGAGAATTAATGTGTAGTTCATACTACAAATACATATGGTTTTCGGATCATTATGTAAGGGGGAGTGGTTTTCATGTGAGATGAAAGTATTGACTAAGGGGGAGTGATACATATCACCATAGTATTGTTGTCGAAGTTGTGATAATATTGAACTTTGATGCTGTGTAATAATACTATGACACTGTATAACAATGTTTGAGAGCTATTGTTTTCTCATTGTTATGGCTACGGATCTTCAACAACTATGATGCTGAATTGAACATCTATGGAATCATGGGAGAACTTGGAAGTGATGAAGATTTCGAGTAATGTTGAAGAACCAAGGAGATCAAGCATGTGGACGATAAGCTACAAAGTTTGTTTATTTTGTATTCCATATGTAATGATAGTTTTGTCACAAAAATTGACAAAGGGGGAGATTGTTAGACCGCTACTCGGTCGAACTCGCAAGTTTTGCTATCTCAAGCTTGTTTGTCAAATTTAGTTGTCAAAACTATATATCTTGATTTCTAGGCTACTTATATCTAAGTATCGGACTAGGATAATAAAGTGTAGTTGAGCTCTAGACTCCACGACGTTCATCATATGAAGACGAAGAACTACTCAAGGAACTGGTGGAACTTCATCGATAAAAGGTATGTAGGACTTGAACTTATCTATCACTCAAAAGTCTACCTATTCCATCTCTTATTTTTGAGACAAAAGTCGTATAACTATATAGACTTCGATTATACACATTTGCTATTTCGAGACGAGTTTATCTCTCTTATCTATTTCTCGAAATATGTGTTGTTAAGCTTTCGCTTTAGCCGAGTTCATCTTTACTCGTGACGAAAGTCATGTTGATATTTCAATATCTTGAAAATCGCTTTGATGAAAAATATTTTGTGAATAACAACTATATAACATCCTCTAAGAAAATTTTAATGATTGAAACGAGAGTTTAGAACATGTAACCATCTTTGGATATAAGCATAGTGTGCTCGCACATTAGTGTATAAGTCCATAAACCAGGAACCTAAAGTATGCATACTTGTATGTGTATAATTGGTTGATGGAGACAAGGTAAGTATGCGTACCCGTACGCATACTGGCGGAAGTTCACGTCCGTGAATTTCTGCCGAGTTTGGAAATCCAAAACAAACTCAATCTGGTTACCGGCGGAAAGTTCACATCCGTGAATTTCTGCTGAGTTTGGAAACTAAAACAAACTCAAATCCGGTTACTTAAGTACGCATACCCGTACGCATACTTAAGTGGGTTACTTTCTAAAATCGGTCATTCATGAACTCAAACATTTATATAATAAGGAATGCAATCTTTGAAAACAGTGGCTATAATGTTCATGAATCGATTCAAGTTAATCAAACCGATTTATCTTCAATTGTGTCTTGTACTACTATAAGATCTAAGCAATTGGACAACTCTCTAACTAGTTGTTTTGAAGTCATTTGAACTAGTTGTGGTGAAGATGAATAAGGTTGATATGAAAGTGCTCATATGGCTAACCATTGGTAAACCACTGTTGAACCAACTAAGTGTATACGTTTAGGTACGGTTAATCAAACCTAAATAAAGTTACATTTCATTTGTGTATGACAAGCTAAGTTCGATCTAACGGTTGAAAGATAATAGCTTGAATCTAATCGGGTTTTTATCTAACGGTGAATATTGAATGCTTTGTTACCAAGGTAACTTAGATTGCAAACCCTGATTTGAAATCTATATAAAGGAGAACTCTAGTAACTAGGAAACCTAATCCCCACACCTCCTGTGTGAAACTAGTTGCATTTCTAGAGTCGATTCTCCTTTAACCTTAGGTTTTTCACGAAACCCTGTAGGCTAACGACTTAAAGACTTCATTGGGATTGTGAAGCCAGACCCAACTATTTTCTCTGTAGTTGCGTGATCTGATCTTGCCGTTTCTATCGTTTGAGTACAATCGTAAGATTGGCTTGAGATTTATATCTACGATAGGCAAGATAGAAAAGAAGTCACAAACATCTTCGTCTCATCGTTTGTGATTCCGCAATATCTTGTTTCTTTAATCGATTAAGATTATTGTGAGGTGATTGATAATTCTAGGTTGTTCTTCGGGAATATAAGTCCGGGTTATCGATTGGTTCTTGTTCACCTTGATTTATCAAAAGACGGAACAAAAACTCATAGGCATTTCTGTGGGAGACAGATCTATCTATTCCTATAGCCTTTTCTGTGTTAGACAGATTTGTTTATCAAGTCTTCGACTTTTTGATAATTATTAGATATGGCAAATGTAGAAATAGAGAAATGAAGTAAATAGTGCATCTGGATTAGACAAACACATACAGTGAAGATCCGAGAGGTGGTTACCCGCGGTACATGTACATACAAAGACATTAATCTATAACACTATACTTAGGTAGAAATCTATTTTGTGCACAACAGCTAACATTATCATGTGCAAAGTGTTGGACACAAAGGTCTTACTGTTGGTGTGTAAGACCTTTGTGTCCAACACAAAGGTCTCTATTTAGTGTTGGACACACCAACACTAAATAGAGAGGATTGCTGATGTAATATAACTTTGTCAGGATGTTTGGGAATGACGTATTTTTTGCCTTAAGAGTAGATATAAGTCACATAAGGAGATTTTGAAACTAAACTCAGTGGTGAGGAAATTAAAGAGTTATGCAAAAAGAAAAAGGTGCTTACCATTTCCTCGTGAGGAATGCCAAACAAAAAGAGTTTTGCAGTGCAGCAACTTCTTTTTCTCCTACCAGAACCTGAAAGCAAACCAACATCCACTTAGTAGTAGTCGAAAAATTAGAAATGCAAAGGAAAACTGTTTCCGTAAGCACCAGAATTGAAAGGTTGAGTACTGAGGGTCTCAAAGGACAAACATGGAAAGACATTGATAAAATTAAAGTAGTTTGAAAGAAACAGCTTAAGGAAAATTTATCCTTATAATCACCATGATCCAGACAAGAATTTTCATCGTATTAGTCATTGAGGGGACATAACGCTATTGACCAAAGAATTTGGAATTTTACCAGATGCTCCAGGCTTCTCTGTATCCACTTAAGCCTAATTCCCTACTCATAATTAAGAGGCAATATAAGAAGCAAGTTAAAACCAACCAACTAATGAAGAACATTAATATGTATTCTTTATGTTAGATGACATAACAAGAAATAAATTTGAGTCCAATCACCTGATCTGCGGTAATTCCATTTGCTGCTGATCAACCCAGAACATATCACAATTTCTGATTTCTTTTGGATGGTGGTACTTGATCAAAATCTGCTCCTTCCTAAATCATGCACACACCAAGCTAACCTTTTCTCTGGCCATGGCAGCAGCTGTCCTAGCGGACATGATTTGTAGCAGTGCAACATCTGCAGCCTTACTCCCACCAATAAAACTTGGACGTGAAGTGTTTATATAGTCGATCTGCAAAATTAAATTAACTAAATTAAGAAGTAGACACGAGCAACGCAACAAAAATTTAACTTGGGGATAAATAGTGAGAATTTTTAGAATTCTGAGGCAACAATATGCACTTTAATGTCAGCACACTTCCATGTCAAATGTGTGATGTACCTTTATTAACTCATCATAAACAAATCTCGCACATTGAAGACTGAGATTCGCAAAATTCGACATTTTTATAAGAAACTAGATATGAACCTTTCATTAACAAGTAAAACCAACGCCAATAGATGATTCCAAAGTCATCTACCTCAATTTCAAAACCAACAGGTGTTAATATAGGTACATCATTACATACATAATAACACTGTTTTTAGTATCCTCAATTGCTGTTTCCTTTTATAGGGGCATGCTAGCCAACAGAGCAAAGATCAAAACACCATTACATACATAATAACACTGTTTTTCATCCTAAAGCGCACTCCCTATTACAAAACATTTTTTATATCTAAATTCTTAATACCAACACCCCTAAAGAGAATACCAGTTTACTCAAAAGGGTAACCGTATCTAGTTTGTTTAGTGTTTTTGCGTCCCAGAAAAAAGTGGTCTTTCACTTTTTCTTCTTCACCTTTAAAATATTCTTTATTAAAAAAAAACAATCGAAGGAACACTTGGTAGTATAAATTTGATAACCTCCTCCGTAAAAGTTCAAAGGATGATCAATTTTTTCACTTATTATTAGAACGCTTTTTATCCTATCCAAGAAAAGTAACAACTGATCTATGACTCTATATTCAACAACTGAATTTGATGACAACACGGAAGACATTAAGATAAGTGGACACACGTTTCCTTCTCTACCAAGTGGCAGGACACTTTAAATCTGGTCCATATTCAACAACATACATTGAGCTTACTTTCTTTATCCTAAATTATTTGTCAAAATTGGTTGCTGCACACAGATTAAGAAAGACACAATAGATTTTTTTCCAAAGTTACCCTAAATTGATATTTAAGATACCTAGTTTTTACATATCTGGTTTTCTGGTCTTTACTCTAAGAATCCAAAAATAATAAATAAAGGATATATATAGAGAGAGAAATTTAAGATTGTGTATAGGAAAGAGAATTACACAATTCTCAATACTATGGCATGATTCCAAAATAGGGGTAAATTAGGATAAAAAATGGAAAAATATGCTTGACAAGTAATTTATGACAAAAATAATCCACAATTTGGACAAGTAAACTAGGACGGAGGGAGTATATGCTTTGGAAAGTGCAAACCCATTATCATTACTGTCCATGGAAGCTACAATCAAAGACGCTACCTAAGAAGTAGGGATGTGCAACGGACGGACGGTTGCGGATTAGGGGTCACCCGCAACCAAACCGTCAAAGTTGCGGATTTGGGAAATTGAACCGTGACCGGCCCAATCACCCGCGGATTTCACATCCGCGGATCAGCGGGTAATACGGACCGGATGCGGTTTAACCGCGGATTTAGTCAGAAGAAAAAAAAAAAAAGTAAACAAACAAAACCGGTGAGGGAATTTTTGGACATGCTATGCTAGGCATTTCATCAAACAACTTGCGTGCATAATAATGAAAAACAAAGTAACTGATTTGGAGTAGAATCATTATTCAGGGACTAATAAGCCGAAAGGAAAATTCCATAATGTAGATATGAACATCATTCAAAAAAATCAAAAGATATTTGGACTGAAACTAACATGAAATAACATAGAGATCTACTTGGTATGGTGTGCATAAAATAAAGCAATAAAAGATCTCTATATTGCTAAGTAGATCTCTACTTGGTATGGTGTGCAGTATTGAGGTGACAAAATAAAGCAATAAAAGATGTGGCCTCAATATTCTTTCCTTCAGATAATAAGAAAACTAACAATCACATAATCTCTTTGTTTTATCCTTTCACTCTCTATTTATAAGTCTATATTGATAAGAATGGGTCTAAGATTTATATCCATGAAGTGAAATTGATCAGTTTGAATTTTCTTTCACGTCCACTTGACTTGGAAAATCATACGTTAGCTCCTTTTTTTTCTTCTTGGTTTACGTCACTGCAATGACGTCCATCCACACACCATGCATGACGGTTACATGTTTGGTGAAACTTACTTAGAGATAAGATTTTAGATTTCTAGTGGACATGTTTCAGTGAAAGACTTATCTTTATGCAGTCAATCCATATTGATGATCTTTCTCTCTTTGTATACAAGGAAGATCTAAGCTTTATATTTACAAAATTAACTTGAGTATTATTCAATGGCAAGCAATTATCCAGCAAATAATTCTATTGTTGTAATCTCACCTCAATATTGCGCACCACATCAAGTGGAACTTTATACTGCCAAGGGAGTTAAAAAAGTAACCGAAAGTGGGCACTTAGGAGTTTTTGATATCAATGGCAATAACATCTTCAAAGTTATAACCAGTGGCTACTTCAGTAGTTGCCTTATCCGTCGATGCTGCCGGAGTTCCTTCCGTATCTCTAAAACCAGTGGTCTGGCGTCAATTTCATACGTATTTCCTATATCCGGTCTTATTTGATTGGTTTTTATAAATTACATGATTTTCTCATTGGTATTGTTTCTTTGACTGTTTTCAGAAATTCTCTTTTCATAGAGGTGGAAAGTATATAGAGGGGATAGCAAAGAGTCAAGAGACCTGTTGTTCAGTGTAAAGAAATCTCAGTATCTACAATGCAAGATTCAATTGGATGTCTTCTTAGCATCTAACACAACTGAAGATATATGTGATTTTAAAATTAAACAAACCTATAATATGAAATCTTGTGTCATCTATCGAGGGAAGTCAGACAACATTATTGCTGAGGTAATAATATTCCACTCTTTTGATTTATACATGGATCTTAGCTATCTTGTACTCTTATATTAATAATTTTTCCGGTTATGTTAGATGCACAAAAACAAGGCTGTCCGAGATAAAGTCCGCGGGGAGGACACATTCTCAGTCACTATCTGCCCGAATGTTGATTATGCATTTGTTATTGCCATGGGTGCGGTTCTCAATGAGGTTAATACGCCTAGTAGTTGCGGCTGCTGTTGTTGTGTTGCTGGACTGGTGGAGGTGGTGGGGGGGGGGGGGGGGGGGGGGGGGGCGGGGCAAGGGAAAGCCAAGCCGGGGGGGCTGGTAGCTGATCATGTCAATGCAAGGTGGGGGTGGATGTTATTATATTATCTATGTTTGGTCATCCATTGGAACTTTCAGGGTGATGATTTCAGAACTCTAATCTTCCCTATCAACATAATATTGATGTAGAATGACATCTTCCAGAATTTTAATAGGCAGTGACTAAATACAACCCTTACTTGGGTTAAATACAACCTATTTTTAAAGTCTAAATATTATATACCTCATTGACGTGGGTAATTGAAACTCACCATCATCCTCATCATCTTCCCACTGACCTAGTTAAATATATTAAACTGTAATAATTTTTCATCCCATCCGGATCTGATTAATTGTTCTGAAAAAAGATGTAGAATCAAAGAAAAGAGGAACACCCATATGATCTTTTGCGCAATTGTTGATAATTTAAACCAAAACAATGCATTTCAATATGATAAGTGGTCACGTCAAAGTAAGATCACAAAAAATTCGTCAAGTTCAACTGAGTCTTCACTTGGATAATGATGGATCCTTATTTGGATTTGATTTTCTTAATTAATTTGCTAGACCTAGTTTACAATTAGCTTCTTTAGTTTTAGTGTTTGATTTATGATCCCTTTGTGCTTTTCATTTAGTTTTTATCAATAAAATTCTTGTTCAATTGTAAGAAAATTAAAGTAGCAAGAATATTCGTCCATATTTTACCACTTTGCCTACACATTGTTTTAGCCTTTGCGATCACATGTCTCATTGATGAGACAATCAATCCTCATCGTTGTTGTTCATAAAGTAAAAATGGAAGGAATATATATCTACATGTCCAAGATTTCGGTTGAGTAAGAACATCTCCAATGCAAGGGGTCAAGGTCTTAAAAAAGCATGTCACATATGATTTAAGATTTTGTACACCATAATTTCATCTCCAATGTAAGTGTCAAGGTAATAAAAGTCTCCAATCTAAATTAGACTTTCTTCATGACCTTGGGTCATAGATCCACATCATCATTTTGTCTCTAAATTCAAATAAAAAGTGTTAGATAAAATCTAGAGGATTAGAGATGAATTTTAGCTAAAAAGTTTTACCTTCATCATTTTTTGTCATTTAGCAATGACCCACAGGTAAAAAAGTGTAAAAAGGAATGACCTACAGGTAAAAAAGTGTAAATAGGATCTCCACCTAGGATGACCTTGACCCCTTGCATTTGAGATGCTCTAACTGGTACAAAAATGATTCATGTTCCACCTTGAATAAAGGTTTTATGGTTTTCATGCATATTAAGGAAACCAAAGAGACTAAATTCTTTTCATCATGTTCAAGAAAAAGTCTTCTAACATTGATTACTATCTTTATGTTTAAGAAAATTTATGGTTCCCGGACAAAATCCAATAGTGTGGTTGGCAGTTTTAAGGAAAACAAAGAAAACCCTAGAATATTTCGGAACTAGAAAAAAATCCCGAACCTTCGTCTAAGTGAGATGGATTGAATATTATTATCCTGGCTCTGGCTTTTGTAGATTTTAGCTTGTCCCCGTAACAATATGTTGACAATGTTGTCGTTGTATTGCAGATGCACAAGGAACACACTGTCAAAAGTATTTTCCTGGATAAGGACACATACTCAATCACCATCTACCCGAACGTTGATTATGCATTCATTGTTGCCCTGTGTGCGGTTCTGAATGAAGTCAATATTGATAGAAATGGCAAAGACTGACGGTGGGGGAATAATGATTGCCCCCTCTGGTCTTTTTAAATAAAACAATGGCATTCCAGTTTCCCTTATCTATTAACACCGGTGTTAAAGCAAGCAAAGGTTGAGATTAAACATTTACATGTGGACCATTATTGTATATATTTATGATTTCAGGGAGTCACTTACTATCTGTAATTTTAAGCTCGTTTTAGTTTATATACTCTATAATACTGGCTCAGCCATCGATCAAGATCGAACATGCATAACATAGTTTATATGTCATTTGCGTTCTTTGTTAACCTGTTTGTTGTTCTCAATGAAGAATCTTGATGTCATTTGCATTCCTTGTCATTTTTGAAGAGTTTTCTCATTCCATGAAGTAACTCTTTTCCCACAAGTTTCAAAAAAAAATTCTCGTTATGCGAGCCATGCACCCGCCTTTCATCCCAAATGAAGATCGTGGTAATTAATAGGGAAATTATCATACTTGCAACCTAACATGTTAGAATAATTTTCAATTCCCTTTTCAACCGCCATCCAAAATAAACTATGATTCGAGAAATTTTTCTTCAAATACGAAATCATTAACTCGAAACAAAGAAGTTGGTAACAAAGAGCATGAACTTGTTCTCTCTTAGCATTAACAAAATAATAATATCATCCACGAATTGCAAGTAATTTATTTTTGTTCCCCACTCCTTCACCGAGAAACCTGAGATTTGATCCTTGCGCTCTGCTCAGAATACAACTTTAAACTTCACCATCAATAGTAAAAAGAAAGTAAGGAAACAATGAAGATAGAGAAAAACAAAAAAGATAAGAGCTTATCCAAAAAAATGGCCTAACCATTAATCAATCTATTCATGAATACTTAAGCATAAACAAATTTTCTATCCATGTATATGTCCTACATTGTATATTTTCTTTTAAAAAGTTATACGTTCGGAAAAAATATTTACAACAGTTATGTACAAAAAAATAGAAACGCATCCCATAAAAACATCAAAAGTTTACTAATGAATAAAATTTGGTTAGCATGAATGCTTTTAAAAATGTCTTTGTTTGAGCTCCATAGGAAAATTTCCTCCTTAACCACGTCTAATATTTTCATTCTTCGTTCTGCCTGAAATACGAACACTAATATTCCTTTTTTTTCACAACTCTCACGCCATCGCAAAAGGAAGGAATTTCCAAATCATAGATCTTGTCTTTGTTGGATTGAATGAGTGTTAGTGAGATGTAATTTCTTTTATGTCTTTACAAACTGTTGGGTGTCAATATATCATTGCTCAATGACTTTTATGTCAATATATCTTGAACAATTTTCAATTCATCTAAACTTTTATCATTGCTCAATGACTTCACCTTCCCCAGCCGCCACTTGTACTACATCTTATCAAGATATGATCAATCTTGTTAATCAATTTCAACAACATAATCTTAACTTCACTCTACCCTTTCAAAACATCTCTAATTTCATATCCTTCAAACTAGATTCAACAATTTTTTTGTTATGGCGTCATCAATTTGAGTCTATTTTGATTAGTACGAACCAGCTGCGTTTTGTTGATGGCATGTATGTAGAACCACATGCTCGAATTCGGTTGATGAAGTTCAGGATGTAAACCCTGAAAACATATATTGCCATCAGATGGATCGCTTCATCATCTCTTGTTTAATTGCAACTTTCACCAAATTTGTGTCCTCTGGTACTTTTGGTTTGAATACTTGAAAACAGTAATGGAATTATCTTCGATATATATTTACTGATCAATTTGTTGCTCATCATAATCTTCTCGGTAGGTAAGTTGCAAACAATTCGTCAAGGTAATCTTTTTATTAGTGAGTATTTTAATAATCTTAAGGAAATTACAGATAATTTGGTTGTTATTAATGATTGTGTTTCTGATGAAGATATTGTGATGTATACTCTTAATGGGTTAGGTAGAGATTTTAATCAATTTTTTTTATTACTACTCAACATCGTGAAACTCCTTATAAATTTGATGGGCTACGTTCTCGCCTTATTCATCATGAACAATGACAGAAGAATCAAGATCGGGACTCTACTAATATTTTGGATTCTACTAATGCTCCTTCTGCTTTCTCTAGTTCTCCTGGTAGGGATAATCATCCTGGTAGAGGTAACAAATCTAGTAGAAGTAATAATTTTGGTAGGGGTTATAACTCTTGTAGGGGTTATAACTATGGTAGAGGTTATAATTCTGGTAGAAGTACTTTTCTATTGATAGTAATTCTGGTGGTTCTAGACATTATGGCAACTCTAGTTCTACAGATTTTTCAGAGATTGAGTGTCTAATCTGTAAAAGATTTGGTTATACTGCAAATCGATGTAATTTTCGGTATGTTGACTCTACACCTAATTCTAATAATTCTACTAAATATGATACTACTTTAAAATTGGGTGAAGGTTTTTCATTATCCCAAGTTTTTTACTCTAGTTCTCCATCACCTGATTCTTCTTCAGATGGTTCTACTTTACCACAAGATTTCTTTACTCATTCTGCATCTATAATTGATACTTCTAATTTTTTTGTGAGTTCTCAATGGATTCCAAATTCAGCAGCTTCTGCTCATATAACTAATAACCATGAATTACTTCATACTTCAACACTTTACAAAGGCACTGATCAAGTCATGGTTGGGAATGGTAAGTTTCTCCCCATTACGCATATTGGTTCTTCAATTTTTACAACTGATGATGCTTAATTAGTTTTTTTTGAACAATTTTCTCTTGGTTCTTTCTCTTTTCAAGAATCTTATTTTTTTTTGCTCAATTTACTAAAGATAATAATGTGTCTTTTGAAATGTTTGATTGAGGTTATAATATCGAGAATCTTAACACCAATGAAATGACTGCTGAAGGACCAGTTTGTCACAATCTTTATTCTATTCAGCTGGCTCTTTAGGTATCATTTTCTTCTATAATTGCTTACCCCACTCTTTGGCATCAAAGACCAGGTCATCCTTCTAGTGATATCTTACGTAAACTCAACAATACTTCTTCCATTCAACTTTCATCAACACTTGTTTGTTCTTCCTGTCATGACTGTCAGTTAGGAAAACATGTTAAACTGCCATTTCAATCTTCTGATAGAATATCTTCTAAACCATTAGCTCTTGTCCATTGTGGTGTATGGGGACCTACACCTGTCATCTCCCTTGAAGGCTACAAATACTACATAATTTTCATTGATGATTTTAGTCGATTACACTGGCTTTATCTTATGACTACTAAAACTGGTGCTCTCAAATGCTTTCAACACTTCAAAGTTGTGAATGAGAATTTTCTTTTTACTTATGTTATTGCTTCTCAGTGTGATGGTGCTTATGAGTTAACTAAGGGGCATTTTAAGTGTTTTCTTGACTTTAATATGGGATTACTTTGAGAATTTATTGTCCACATACTCAGCAGCAGAATGGCATAACAGAGAGAAAGCATCGACATATTACCGAGACTGGAAATACTTTTTCTTTCAAGGCTTGTCTACCTAAATATTTTTGGTGTGTGATTTCTTTCTTTCTGCTACATTCATTATAAACAGTTTTGAATTTTCGATCTCCTTTTGAAGTCTTATACTAATCTACCTGATTATACTTTGCTTAAGAGTATTTGGTTGTAGTTGATATCCAAACGTGATTGCTTATCGACATGATAAACTTAGTTCAAAGTCTTCTAGATGTATGTTTCTTGGATATAGTCCTCTTTATAGAGGCTACAAATGTTATGATCATATTAGAAAAAGGTAATTTTGTTTCCCGCAATGTTATTTTTTATGAAACTACATTTCCATTTGCTGAGTCTACTTCAACTGCTTCTACTTCACATACTTTCGTTAGTGATGATCCTTCTAGCTCTGATATAGTTATCGTTCCTACTGGTATTACTACTATGCCCTTATATTCTAAGCCTAAATCTCTCCGCTCTAATTTTTCTGCCCATCACTCATCTCTATACTCTTTGCCAGTTGCATTTAATTATATTGTTCAATCTGAGGTTCATCCTAAAAATTACAAAGATGTTGCTAAATATGTCAAATGGGTACACTCTATGAAGAAGGAGAATACGGTCTTTAAAATGGTACATGGGTCTTAGTTCCATATGTTGATGGGATGAATGTTTTGGGTAGTAAGTGGGTGTACACAATTAAGTACAATTCAGATGGTACTATAGAAAGATATAAGTCTAGATTGGTTTCTCAAGGTGGTACTCAACAGGATGATATTGGTTTCTTTGAAACTTCAAGCCATGTGGTTAAGACTTCAACAATCAGATGTTTTCTTATTTTAACTTTATCTAGAAATTAGCCTATTCGACAACTTGATGTTTCTAATACATTTTTGCATGGAAACTTAAATGAGAATATATATATGAAACATCCTAAAGGGTTTGAATATCCTATTCATTATGATTATGTTTTTCATCTAAAGAAATCTCTTTGCCGATAATTAGAAAATTTTAGTGGAAAATAGAAATTTCATGGTAGACTTTTGTTAATTTATTTTATTTTAACAAGTAAACTAGGAAGGAGGAAGTAATTGAATTGATCATAATTGCTAAAGTCAAGTTAAGACACAAATCAACTAATTGTCCACCTAAAAGTGTTCCCTTCTTTAATAAGTGTTCCGTTGGTAGGTTTTGACAAGATAATTTAATCACGTGTCAGGAAAAATGTAAAAAACAACCAATATGAAAAGCAAATAATCTAATATATGATCAGGATTAAGTCAAATTTTAAACTGAACTCAGTTAAAAAACAATTGTGATATCAATTTATAATATTTATACGATTTATATTGTAGATATTTCTCTAATATATATAACAAAAGTAAGTGTGGTCGGGAATACTGGGTACCCATATTGTCTGTGCGGCAGGATCGGATGACATGGTTAGAATGATACTATCTTAATATTTTGGCGCCATTTTTTTATCAAATCCTGATCATATATAAAGATCAGGATTTATATATGACATGTTTATAAAGATCTACAGTCGAACCAAAAATGAGCACATTCCGAGATGTATAAGACCACCATCTACCATTTTGAATATCAATTGTTGAAGATTAACAGTTAAAATTAAAATTTGTGGATGATGAAGTTTCGTTTTTCGGAATACTATCATTTTTGATAGGAATATAAAGTTTAATAACAGGAATATATCATCAAGAAATTAGCTACTAGTTCATTGTCCTTTGGATTTTATAGAGAAAATGCACCACCATATCATGATGATGTCATTCTAGCATGTCACCGGATCCTTCCCCATTGCCTAATACGATGCCCTGTAACAACTCCGTGATATTTTGGTGTGAACCTTAGCATTATCAAAACAAAAATAAAAACTAAGTTTTTTGTCCCAAATAAGTTGGGGTGGGATATAACTTGAAGCCAAGAGGTCGGCTCGCCTCGTTGGGGTGGGATTTAACAGGACGTGTCACACAGAAGACAGCCTCCTAACGTTATATCTTTTGGGTTTCATCTCAGTCATAAATCCTTGGGATGGTTAATTAAGTGTTTGGCATCACATCAGATACTCACACGCTTATGTAACACTACAAGAAAACATGGATTAAGCGACCAAATTCTTAGCAAGCTCCCAAAATTTTGGTCGCTCTAATGGTTAAGCAACCAAGTTTGAAATCACCATATAGTTTGCTTGCTTAAAATTTATTTCCACTATTTCGTAGCGACCAAAAAATGTGTTAGGTTGGTACATCACTTTTTCAAGTTATCCACAACAACTACAAAAGTGCTTGAGTCGTTATTTACTTTGAGGCACAGTGGGCCAGCAATTCAAAACATTTGGTTGGTAAAATCATATCTCAGCAACACCACCCTTTCAAAGGAAAGTCAGATTTTAAAATTTGTGATTTGTTTACTAAGCTTTTTGTTTTAGCGATTCTAAATTTAGTTATGTAATAAAAAGAATAAGTATGTTGGGGAATAAGATTTATTTCAACAATACAAGGATATCATCCCATTGAAAATTTAGCATTCATTTTTTAAACCATCAT
>JAJJMB010001184.1:1702619-1777413 GCA_023531105.1 Papaver atlanticum | reverse complement strand
TGACCTCCCCCTATCCAGTGCCGGTCTGTGCTTAGCAGCTGCTTGGAAATGGGTTACCCCTTATCCAAAATGAGAGTCCGAATAGCAAGTGTCCTCCCAGGAGCCTTTAACAACTTTTCGAGCCAATTTTCCCAAAAATGTTTATTCCCCAAAAATACCTACAAAGGGATAAAATACCAACATTAGTACAAAAATGGGTACTAAAAATATACACAATAGAGATGAAAATAGACACATAAATGCGTCTATCAGACCTAACAGGCGAGGTAAGGGTGTTGGAATGGATCCAAAGTGGCTAGCACTCGAATTGGAAGCAAAAAATGGTTAAAATATCACGTTCTATTTTTGGGAAGTTTCTTGGTTTATTTTTTAGAAATTTACGTGAAGAAGAGGAAGGAAACTCTTATTAAAGACTTGTTTCTATCAAGGGAGGAGTTTGGACAGCTTTGATTGATCGAATGCACGTGAAACAGAAAAAAAAAGAGGGAAATATCGCAACTTGCTGTGGAAGAAAAAACCAAGTTTATTCTCGAATTTTCTTTGCTCTACTATGTATAAAAGGGTTGGTTAGGGTCCTAGGAAGGTAAGGAAGAAGTTAGGGGAAGTTTAGAGCCTTAGAGAAGCTAGAAAAACCATTGGAAGAAATCACGTTATGCTGGTGCAAACTGGTGCCGGAGAAGACGAAGAACACAGAACAGCGGAAAAAGAAAGTTGCAGAGGCAGACTTATTTTCAGTGACAACGAGTTACGGTCGCATCATCCTGCAGTCACCAAAGCTCTTCAGCAACGATTCCGTCCGCTGTATTAGACTTTCAGCGACTCCAGTATACCCTTTTCTCTCTTGTAATCAACTTTTGAACACCAAACATGTATTTTGAGAACACGATTAATATGAGGAGCAAACCCCTTAGCCGAGGCGACGGAGGAAGCCATTGTTCCATGAAAAGTGGTATAGTTCTATTTTAATTATTTATTGCAATTATTTTACATGATTATTTGCATAGATTTTCAACTTAAAATTGATTTTTATTGAGTAGTTGTGAGTTGTTGTGATGGAACATGCTAGGTTTAAAAACTTTTGATGTTTCATGCTTTGTGATTACAACTACTACTTCAAAAATCTATCAGAGGCAAATATTAGAATCACTTTAAGAAGAATATTGCATGAATATTGATTAGGGTTTATCAATTAATTGGTCAATGGTGGAATCCAGAGTCTCGGTACTTTCTTATTATTATTGAAACAATTTTATTTAATTTTCAAAAATCCTTCACAAGCCCGAGTTGAACGAACTTTTCTCACCACTTTCACTACAACTTAAAATTCACATCATACCCGTCAGGAACCTTAATTTCCTTCAAAAGTCTACAAAATTAATCCTTCTCCTTGTTCGACATCACATATGAAGCGTTTGGCACCCTATACTTATCCCCTGTTCTCATCGCCCATAAGTCCTTCCGTATACCCATCCCATGTAGGTCCAATCGAGCTTTTATATTGTCTTTTGTCTTCCCATTGACCTTCAATATAATCCCCATCACAATATCACAAACATTCTTATCGATATGCATCACATCTAGACTATGGAACAATAAAATCGTGCTCACATAGGGTAATTCCAACTGGAAAATGCTAATTTTCTTCCAATTGTGATCAAAGGGTATCTTTTCTACTAGACTTTGTTGATTGGCATTCTTACCAAACTCAACTTGCTCTAGCTGATCCAACTGCTCAAGTATTTCGGCCCCATTTAATAGCTTTGGTGGTGGTCGTTTCTCCTTTTTTCCATTGAAGGCTGCCTTGTGATCGCGCCATTTATGATCCATTGGCAAGAAGCGGCGGTGGAACATGTAACACCACTTACCTACAAATAACATTTGGACAAAATGATAAGAGTTGGGTATAAAAGGAAAGTAATCCAAAATAAGTAGTAGTTCAGCTGTTATCTCCATTGCTTAATCGAAGTGAACATGGATCATTATTGCAGCACGGACATGCATATTTTCCCTTGGTACTCCATCCAGAAAGCATGGCTAGGGCAGGGAAATCGCTAATAGTACCTAATAGTGCTGCACGACATAGAAAGAACTCTTTCTTTGAAGCATCAAAAATTCGAATACCGCGCTCCCATAAATCCTTCAATTCCTCTATTAATAATTGCAGATACACATCAATATCATTTCCTGGTGATTTGGGTCCTGAAATTATCATAGACAAAATGAAATTGGAATCTTTCGTACACATCCATGGTGGTAAGTTGTTGTTGATTAGAACAACTGGCCATGTTCTACGACGATTCTTCATATTTCCAAAAGGATTCATCCCGTCGGTAGATAATGTAAGTCTCAGATTACGAGGCTCGGCCGCAAATGTGGGGTGCATCTGATCAAAGCTCTTCCAGTTCTGAGAATCTCCCGGGTGCCTCAAAAGTCCATCATCAATACGTTCTTTATGCCATATCATGTGAGGAGCGGTCTTCGGACACATAAACCACCTCTGAATTCTTTCCTTTAAAGAAAAATATCGTACTATCTTTTCAGCAACTTTTTTCTTAGGTTTTCTTTTTGCACTAATATTTGATTCGTCGCCTCCCAATGACCCATCATTTTTCCATCTGCAAGCATGACATACCGGGCACTTAACCAAGAGAGAATAGTCTTTCCGAAACAATATGCAATCATTTGGGCAAGCATCGATCTTTTGGTAGGTAAGACCCAAGTCCCTTATGGATTTTAGAGCCTCATAACAGTTCTTCGGTATTAGTGCAGTTGGAAATGCCTTGATTAGAAGACTCAACAGCTCGTCGAACCATTTGTTAGCCAATCCACCACGGGTTTTAATACGAAGTAAGTGCACATTAAAGGATAACCTTGAATAATTCTTACAATCAGGATAAAGGGGTTGCTCGGACTCCTCCAACAACCGGTAAAAATTAGCAATATCAGAGTCCGAAGATGCTCCAATAGATCCTAGCAACTCATCCCAATCGTCGTTTTCCGGCAAGTCATCTTCAATTGTTCTAGCAGTACCCAAAGGTTCCCTTCCCTCTGCCTCCCCATGGTATATCCACTTAGTATATCCTTTCGTGAACCCATGACGCAATATATGTAGATGCACTTCATCTCAAGAACAGTACCAATTGTTATTGCAGTAAACACAAGGACAACGAATTGATTCCTTCCCAGGTTGTATATGCTCAAACGCAAAGTCTAGGAAGCTTATGACTCCCTCGCGGAACACCTCCTCACTCCTATGCATTTTAATCCAACTCTTATCCATCGATGCTGTAATATGTGTATCAAACACACACAATTAAATTGAAATGCCAAAATTGATAATCAAATATCTATGAGCTAATGTAAATGATGTTATAATGTCTGTATTAAACACACATAATTAAATTGAAATGCCAAAATTGAGGTAAATTACAAAAACTACATAGATAATGTTAAACTACGAAAAAAACACAATTAACAATGCCCTTACGAATGTATGAAAATCTAGCTACATAAATTGTAATAGAAACAAGAAATAAAGAAGAAAGCGGTAGAATTTAACTTGGAAATAGATCAAATTGAAACCCCTAAATATCATCAACTAGAAACAAATCTAGGGTTATTTTTTACAGAAACTCTAAGCTTCAATCTATAATTTGAAGTATCAAATGAAAAATTAGGGTAAAACAAAAGAAAATTGGGGTTCTTACCGCACAATTTTTTGTTCTACTACAGCTAAATATGAACTAATCAGGAATGGAACTACTTCTTCATTTCAATCTTGCTTCCCTAGATCTCTTCTTCGTGGAGATCGATACCTTCACTTGTATCTTCAGATCGTGAAAATAAGATGATGGATCTTAAGATTAAAAGTGTTTGTACTGGAAAGACAATCTAAGAGAGAATAGAAGAGGAGATCGAAGGGTTTTCTTTTTCCTCTCGACAGATAGAAGAAACGAAGGAGTAAAAAGAAGAGGATGAAAGTCAAGGAAAGTGAGTGAAATCTTATCTCTAGAATTATATTTTGGATTTTATATTAGATATGATATGTGGACGGGGATAAAATGCATAGTCATGCAGATTGGGCAATTTTTGGATGGTAGAGATTTAGTTTTGGGGTCTCATACGGATTACGACATGTGCAAAAGATAAATGTAGTTCAGATTAACTGAAGACGTAGAGTATCTGATTATAAGATCCCAGATTAAAAGATTACTAGAGTTGGACCCGAGTCACTCGGATGAACTGAAGATGAATTTTATCAGAGTTAAACATCCCAGGTTCAAAGATTACTAGAGTTGGAATATAGTTTCTCACTTGGATGAACTGAAGATGAAATTTGTCAGATTTGAACATCCCAGTTTCAAAAATAAAAAAATTCTGCACTTGAATTGAATGCAACTGAATTAAATTCCGCACCTGAGTTTCTCTCCGGTATTGTATGATTCTCATACTCATGAACTAAAACATTTATGATCTAAGGAATGGAAAGTTTGCAAACCGTGGCTTAATGCACAGTTTGAGACACAATTAGATTCATTTGATTATCTTTCATGATTGACTGATAATCATATTTGATCTAGAAGTGTTAGATAAATATGGTTAAGTTAAAAGTGTTCATTTGGATAACTTCGGATAACTATATGGTTGGATTTATCGTTCTTACGAAATTTCCGACTTATAGTAGTCCACTTACCGCCAGGTTTCGATCTCGGAGCCAGGTTCATGCTTCGAAGTTGACGAAAAGGCTATGAACGATTAGAACTTGCTACATAACATAGGCTATGACCGGTTATACCACAACTCTCAAATGTCGCATAATGACATACAAACTATGAACCTTGAAGCTCTGGGAGGGTTATGACTTCAAACCTAGCATGATACATCATCGAAATCGATAAAATATGAAGCTCAGAAGTAAGATTTTATCAGAACATTCTCCAAAACCTTAAACAAACCCTTTCCAGGCGACTTCGAGGAAGAAAGTGGCTCCGAGCTCGAAACCTGGCCGGGAGTGGACTACTATAATTCGGAAACTTCGTAAGAACGATGAATCCACCCATTTACAAGTAAGATTCCATCGAAAATTTCTATTAAACCTTAAACAAACCCTTTTCATATGTTGTTTCACACGACAAGAAGGAAGAGTTGTCATATGCTGTCTCACAACCCTATGATAAGCTATTAGGTATTTGTAATTTTTTCACGTGTAATGATTTTTTTTTAGTTTTTTCTGTTTTTATGGTATACTTTTTCATTTGCACACTTTCTTTCCAAATCTTGGCTCCCCTATCTACAATTCATATAAATGATAACCCTAAAATTAATATGAATTCAATTAAAATTCAAGAAACTGGACCGACGAATAATCCAAATTTGACAAAATATGATATTCAATCAAATTTACATTTTACACTTCCGATTTGTGCCCACATAATTGCCGATCGACGTGTTTGCACATTTAGCCGATTTGCGTGCGCATTTTTAGAAGGGACGAAGGGATATAGGGACATCCCATTTATGCCCACATAAATAAAAAGTCATCAAATGCATGTACTAAATATGAAAAACCATAAAATCACTATGTTTAACTTAAAATGTTTCATAATTTGATATCCACTCAATATATACCAAAAAAAATGAATTAAAATGCGTAAAAAATATCGAGCATCCTGTGGACGGTAACCTCCTGTATGTGCTGGTTTGTATCATATAAATTTTTTCCCACCTAAAAATTAGTCTGACTTCGTTGCCATCTTTTCTGGTCGCCAATCGTAGACTTGGAACATTTTGTTGAGCCGCAAATTACCCCGACATGTAATTCACATGAAAAATAACATTTTGTTTCAATTTTAATAAATTGGGTGAGCGGCAAATTTTCCAACATGTACCGAACAAAATTTGGTTCAAATTTTAGTAATTTGGCGAGCCCAAATTTCCCCCCAACTTCTCACTCACAGGCCAAAAAAATATGGTTCAAAATTTGTTAATTTCCCAGCGGGGTAGCTCTCCCCGCCAACATCCACTTGGTGAAAAAATATCTTAATAAAATAAAGAAATATCCCTGAGTAAATTTTTTTCCGCCCCATGTGAAATGGGAACAAAAGTTATAAACTATATTTTCACCCGTATGAGTCGTATAAGTTAGAAGCTAGGGTTTCTTCTTCGCATTTTCAAGTTCTCATTCTCTCTCTCTTTTAGGTTTAGTAGAAGCGGCTGCAGGACAATCGAGGGTTTCTCTTCATCGCACTCTAAATTCTTGGGTAAATCATTGTTCTTTACTTCGATTTTAAGTTCATGTTTTCTTTTTGAGCATGCATACCTTTGATTTTAAGCTTTTAGATTCACTGTCTAGGGTTTAATTTGGGGATTCATCAAAAGTATTGATTTTTTTTTTTTTTTTTTAGTCTTTGAAGTTGTATTTTGCTACTTTAAGCTTAGGATCTCATTTTGAGCAGGCATGTATTTTATTTTAAGATTCCACCGCCTAGGGTTCAGTTTGGGGATTATTTTTATTTATTTATTTTTTGTCTTTTGATGTTTGTTTAATTCTCTTCTACATTTGTTTTTGGGTTGGATGGAATCTTCCATTAACCATTGTTTTTTTTTTTTTTTTCTTCTTTCTCTGTAACTTGTCCTGTAACTTAAAAAGAAATGAAGAACTCTAAATCCTTTGATTTACCTTATGTTCCATGGATTTTTTCTTTGAAGTTCATATACCCTTGCTGTAAGTTTTGGGTGTTGGTAAATGTGAAGTTTGCTTGTTGAGTGATTTCCCTATAGTTGTTTTAGAAATGGCTAGAAATAGAGGGTTTTTATCTTTTCTATTGATGTATCTTTTTTGCTGCTTTAAGCTTTGTATAGTTCACTTTTAAAAAAAGAAAGAACATTTAAGTTTTATGGATTTTTTTTTTTTTTGTGAAGTTCATTTATACCTTTGCTATAAGTTTTGGGTATCTGTAAACTTATGAAGTTTAGCTTGTTGAGTGATTTCCCTGATTTTTGTTTTCAGAAATGGCTAGACATAGAGGCGGTCACGTGAAACAAGTTTCCCGTGGCGATCCCATGACCACTCCACAGTACTCTTCTTCTCCCCCAACACAAGAAAGGGCGTCGGCTAATATGCGATCTGTAAACGGTAACAATATTCCTTCCCCTTTCTCGTAGTTTCTCCCTTATTTTTTTCATCGTATCATTTCATTTGTTTTTCATATCTAATCGTTTTGTTTACGGTTTACTGCAGCAATGGGTGGTACATCTTTAAATGTATCAAAGTCCAGGAAGCGACCTGCTGTAGCAGTAACAACTACTCAAAGGTCGTTAAAGAGAAGACAGTCAGTGATAGATACTGCATTACAATCAGCCAGTCCTCAAAGGCCCCAAAGTTTAATTCAAGCAAAACGATCATTGTTGTTGGGTGATGTAGAAAAGCGCCAATCATCTGTTCCACCACATAATGATGTTGAAGGAAACTCCATCCAACGTTCTGCTTCTAGGCAGTTATCTCATCCACAACGTGTTGAGTTTAAAAATCGCATCAGGGAGCGTTCTACTTCAACCTTTCATCCGATATCTGTGCACCGCAACAGTCCACGGGTGTCTCCTCGACGACATACTCAGTTGGCTCATAATGAACGTGAGTCAACACCTCATAGGAGTCCTCTACGACATACTTTGTTGGCTCGTGATGCATGTGAATCAACACCTCGTAGGAGTCCTCGATTGTGTTTTCGACAACAAACTCGATTGGCTGATAATGAAGATATATCACCAGAGTTAAGCCGTCGAGGTTTTTCACATGAAGCTTCAAATTCTCCTTTGGAAACTGATTCTGCCCATCCACTAGCTAAAAGTAAAATCTCTTACCTTTTATCTATTCTGTCACAGTTGATAGTTAACATGATTATCCTAAAAACTGATTTTGTTGGCTGTTGTCTGTTTCTTACACAGAGATTACTAGGAGTATTACCACCCTTCCTAAAGTTGCAATTAGAGATACTGATACGGATAAACTGAAAGTGAAGGTTTTTGAAAAGAGCTTGGTGGGTACATTCAGCCTTGAATGTATTCTCGCGATAGGAATGTGGGTGCGCCATAGTGACAACTTCCCTTTGAAAGTGCATTTGTTTAGAAACATGCCTGAAGAAAAGATAGCAAGAGTATCTATACTTGTCAGGGTAATACTTAATTCACCTTTTCTATTTTTTTCTAGTTCCCTGGAGTTTTTTAATCGCTGGTCACTGTTTAACTAATTATTTTTTATTTTAGGATTACTATATCTTAGTACCTGATGATGAAAACGCTGAAGAGGCTATTAGAACACAGATGAGTCTGGCTTATGTTAGATACCGATCTGAGTTGGCGGCGCACTACAGATCATTTGATAGTCATGAGGAAGCTTTGCGACATCCATCCCCTAGAATCCGCAATGTTGATGATTGGGCTATTATGTGTGACTTCTTTAACACTGATTTAAAGTTTAAGGTATATAAATTTGCTGGTCTTACCCTTTGCAATGCATTTTGATAATTTGACATTTTGGATAATAAATTTATGTTTAACCTTTAACATGCAACTGCGGTGTCCAGCTATTTGCTCAAAAATATGATTATGGTTTTTGTATCATAAGAAACAGAAAAAATATATATTTTTGATGAAGTCAGGAGTGTTTCCTAATTTTCATTCTTCACATTTAATTGTAGGCTGCTTCCGAGAGAGCAAGGGCTGCGCGGAAGGCACAGGTTCTGAACCATACCAATGGTACAGAGATTTTCGCCAGAAAAGCGTATGATGGGGTAAGTCTTAAATTGTTTATTGATGTCTTTTCCTTGTTCTTCATGTGTTAATTACTTTTAACGGTGGATAACTCACAAGTTCTATTTTATTAGGCGCGCAAAAATCTCCCAATTGATCCACTCAGCATGTTCATGGTAACCCACAAGGCTAGGAAGCTTGGTAAACTGTGTGAAGATTGGCAGGTACAAATCTCCTTCAATCACTAGTAATAAGTTTGAATAATGCTTGAGACTTACTGTTTGTCAGAATTGGAATAATAAATTCAACTAATAACTCTAGCATATGAGTGATTTTTAAATGTGAATATGGACATGTTGTAAAATGTATAGCATGTGCACAACCAAAAATCCATAGACCATCATTTAAACCAATCTGAGGAACTCTTATGTTTGTGTGAGTCAATGTCTCTAAAGTTTCAGGAAGACTCATGTTACTTTTTGTTTGTTTGAGTCAATTTAAGGTTATTTTGTATTTGTTTTAGTCGACAGATACGCAGCATTGTCATTTTTTACTGTTGGTTTTATAGTAATGTGTAGTTCAAATTTTGTGTAGCTTTTTGGTTATGCATTTCTTACTGTTGGCATGATAGCAATATTTTTATTCTCCCCAGGACTTTCATTAGCAGATGTTTCAACCTTTAATTTGAATCTTTTTGGAGATGGTTGCAGAAAAAATTACTTTATCTTTATAGGCAATAAAACCTGCAAAGAAAAGAGAAATTGCACATATAATAGACACAAGCCTTTTCACTTGTGCAAGTTCTTTTCATCTTTGTAAAAGACTCACAGACATGCCACTTTTTTGGGTCACCAACTCTTAGCCCTTAGAATTGTCCCATGCATATCTTTTAGGCAATTTAAATTTGTATAGGAAAGATGGAGGCACGAACTTTCTGTAACATGTTCAACCTATTGGTATGATAACAATATTTTCGAGCAACTCAGGAAGATATGATGATTGCTTGTAGTTTTCTTATGTTTAGGATTCATTAATTTTTTGTTCGTTGATGTTTTAAATGTCTGCATGCTTTTGTGTTGTCAAACTATGATTTGTTATGACATTGGCACCATTATGCCACTCATGAACCAATTCAGTTCAAGTTTATTGTTGCATTTTTACTTATCCTCCTCGAATAAAATGGCAGGCGTGCACTATTTTACTTTGCATACTTTGGGTTCTTTGATGATACATAAAACTTTATTTAGGATAGTATTTGATCCATTCATCTTTTGCTTTTTTGCTCCAGTTACTGCATTTTGAATGAACATTCTGGTTATTCTATGACTGTTGTTTTGTTTTGTCTATTCTTCATAGCAGCTACATAAGCTTGAATTAGTTGCTTGCTTTTACAACGTGTATGCAGGCAGAAATGAACCATCTTAGTGAGTAGGTTCGTCGAGGGGAAGTCAACTACACACCTGAAGAAATATATGCAATGGTTGTTGATCCACGTCGTATTGGGGCTAAGCGTGCTCGTAAGTCAAAAGTTGCCACCCGCTTCAGTTTATATGAGAAAAATGAAGCACAGGTGGCTGCTTTCCAAGAACAGCTGGACTTTGAAAAGAAGAAAGTTGCGAAGAAAGATAAAGAAATCTCAAAGCTTCAAAGGAGGAGCGTAATCTCAGAGAGTACTTGAATGAGGTTTTGAAGACGCTTGGTTGTGACCCTGTGCCAGATATAAAAGATGAGTCTTTAGATGAACGTGAACATGAAGTTGATGATGGATTTACTTGGGATGATTTACAAGAAGATGAGAATGACTATGCTGGGGATAATGATGATTTGCAGGTAGATGGATTTGCTGATGACAATCAGGAGAAAGAATTGTCTAGCGAGGATGAATAGTCTGAATGTTGATGGATGTGTTGTTGATAATTAGGAAAAATGATATAGTCTGACTGTTGAATGTGCAGTTTTTTTTGGTGAACATACAGGTCCAAAGCCTTTCATTGGCTCATTTTCTTACATTTTTGTTTGAACCTGTATGTTTCTTTTTTCTTTTTTTTTCGGGGATGGCTTGCAAACCAGTACGTTAACTTGATGGTTTTTTTTTTTTTTTGTAACAAGTTAATTTGCTTGGGTGGGGATACTGAAGTACATATCACGTGTGATGAAGGAGTGGTTTTTATAATCAGAGGTGGATAATTATAATTATAGAATCTTAATTAGTAATTAACTCGAGTATTAATTTTTAAATTGTAATTAATTTTCGGATTTTCTAAACCAGGAGCACAAAAATTTGGTTGCTTAAAAAGTTTAAGCAACCCACTTCGGGTCGTATTTCATTTGCTCCTATGGTGCTTGGTCTAGCTATGAAGCGATCGGTATTTCACTTGCTCTAGTATGGTTGGTCTATCTATGAAGCAATCAACGTTTCACTTGCTCTATTATGGTTGGTCTATCTATGAAGCGATCAGCGTTTCACTTGCTCTATTTTGGTTGATCTATCTATGAAGCGATGGTTATTTTACTTGCTCCAAGGAGGTCGGTCTAGCTCTAAAGCGATCGTTATTTTGCTTGCTCTAGGAAGGTCGGTCTAGCTATGAAGCAATTAAGAAAAAAGACGCTACATGATAGTTGGTTGATTACTAAAGCGATTGCCTAGCTGCTCTAGACTTGTAGAAATCCCACCTTTTGCAACTCAAGAGCGAGAGCCAAATTAAGTCGCTTTAAGGGTTAGAGCGACTCAATATGGGATTTTGCAACCAAAAATGCCTGGTCGCTTAATCCAGGTTTTCTTGTAGTGTAAACTGTAGCATTGTACGCTACTCATATGCCATAGATCCTCACGATGATTAACCTGTTAATTATACGCAGTTTGTTCTGTTTTGACACAAATGGAGAGAAGAAAAGACAGGAAGATACCGTCCTTCGTTTCTTTCCCTCAAAATCTGCCTGCTTTCTCCTTTCTCTATATACATGGATGACCACTAAGAATCAAAATCTATTAAAAGTAAGTTCTTTACCATATCATTTTAAATTCCAACACTTGATCCTATTCTATCAAATTCTAGACAAAGTAGTTTTTGAACAGCTAGGGAAAATCATTTTTTCTAGAAAAATGTATCAGCAACCGCCAGGAGAGATGGTGCCGTATCAACAACCACCAAGTGGGATGGCGCCGTATTATCCACCACAACCACCACCAACACCAACGGGGATGGCGCCTAGCAATCCGATAGTTGTAATTGCACCTCATTTCTGCGTACCATATCCAGTAGATCTTACCATTGCAAAGAAAAGACTAGCTATTTCGGAAGGTAACTTTGGTGTTTACGATATCAATGGCAATAACATCTTTAAAGTTCAAGGTAGGCTTCTTAGCATACGCGACCGGCGTATTCTTGTCGATGCTGCCGGTGTTCCCCTTGTAACTCTACAACAGAAGGTAACCCATTAGTTGTATTTTATCATTCAATTTTAACAAAAACAAAAACCTGAAGTATCCAACCTCGTCAGGTCATGGTTACACTTTTTTTTGTTACGTGGTTTTCACTGGGTAACTAATTAATAATGGGTCTGTTGTGCATATGATTTCAGATTTTGACTTGCCATAGGAGATGGCAAGTATATAGAGGAAATACCCCAGATTCAAAAGATTTGTTGTTCAGTGTAAAGAAATCTAGCCTTCTGCAAATCAAGACGAGTTTGCATGTTTTCTTAGCATCAAACACCGCTGAAGAAGTCTGTGATTTTAAGATCAAAGGAAGCTATTATGAACATTCTTGTGTCATCTATCATGGGAATTCGAATAACATTGTTGCTCGGGTAATAATAAATCTGGCACTTTCCATTATCTATTCTATTACAAGGGTTCGATCCCATCCTCCACTATGGGAGGAAGCTTGAGAACTTTCCGTCCTATAAAATTTATATTTCCTAATTGTCCTAAATTCTAGCTAGTTCTTACAATAATCTGTTGGCAATGTTGTTGTTGTAGATGCACATGGAACACACGGTTCAAAGTATGTTTCTCGGGAAGGATACTTACTCTATTACCATCTACCCGAACGTCGATTATGCATTCGTTGTCGCCCTGTGTGCAGTTCTTAATGAAATCAATATGGACAGAAGTGGTGAAGATTAAGCTCTTAGTATAAATTCAAACTTCATTACATCATCTTTTTGATGGGAATTTTTCCTTACTTTCATTAAAAGATTTGCTTATTTTTACATTCTATTTAATACAACCTTTTGGTTCATTTGAATACTGCTCCATTCTGTAACTCAAGCAAAGACATGAAGCCAACAGAATCTCGACTGAATTCAATTGCACAGTGGTGCTTTGCCGCTTGCCACCGATGGTGACGTGAAATATTAAAATCAGTTTATGGTTACTGAATTCAGCTGCACAAATGCATTATATCTGGTGGCTGGTGCATTCCATAAGTAAAAATTCTCTATGCATCTCTAAAGCTAACGAGGAATTATAAAATCTAAATCTTCAACTAAACCTTAAATGTAATTCAAAATTCGGATATTGAACGGGTAGAAAAGCCCGGTCATAAAAATAAGCTTGAGTTTTGAATATATTGTAGTTGGGCTTCTAATTTAGCGGTCCATTTTTGAATATATTGTAGGCGTGACATGTACTAGCATTAATGGCCATCTATTTTTTTGAATGTAGAAATTTCCGAGGAACCCAAACTTGTCTCCTCTCTCTTTTTTAGAAACTCATCGTTAAGATGTCGGGAACTTTGCTGTTTAGTCCACTAAACCCGACCCGGGTTAATGGCTAGTCCAGCGGGAGAAATTATTTACTCGCTAGTTCAAAAAAGGTTTGAAAAGAATAAAATTACTCTGCTAACCCTAACATATAGTACTATGTAAAACCTTCTTTTATGCTCTCCATAAGCATCACTACATACCAATATGTGTTATGTTATGTATTGATACTACATATGTTACTACATACTACTAATATGTAGTAACATATTAATATGTATTGATACTACATACTACATATGTTACTACATATCAATACATATTGTTAAGTATTGATACTACTAAGTGTCAATACTAATATGATACTACATATGTTATGTATTGATACTAATTAGATCTGGAAGGGTGTTTTAGGTATTTAGAAAACACACTTTATAATCTCCACAAAGTTTTCGGACCAGCTAGTAAATAATCTGGTCCAAAATCATGTTTTTGGACTAGCGAGTAAATTAGTTTGACGGGTGGACTAGCCATTAACCGGGTCATGAAAAACTGGATTAACCAGTAATTCCTACTAAGATTTCTTATATTTATAGCCTAAACTACAAAGTCTATGGTTAAGATTAATAGTTATAGATTAGATTTAAATTTTCACATTTTATACAAGACCAAATTAACCTTTATAAATTACATAATATTACCAAAATAGTAGGGAAACAATTACATTTATAATCAAGTCATGGCCGTTTTTTGAGGATGGAAGTTTCTCTTTGTAGGTAAAACAAGAAACTAATTAACTTATGGCATTATTTTGGACGGTAGTTACGCTTACTAACTTAATTAATTGCATGAGAATCGGACCGATTGTTAATCTCTCAAAAAAAATTCTTTTTGTGTAGTATCTCACGGCTTTCTCTTTCGGTCTAGGATAATTACCGGGTGTTTTGGAGTCTTGTTATTAGGAGGGAGAAAATGGATTTGAGGAGGCAAAGATTATGAGGAGGGAATCAAAATTTGAAGGGAGATTGACCATTTCAAAAAATGTAAAAATATCTGTTATGCCCTTGAACTTAACTAGGGTTAAAATTCCTAATCAAGCAATCAAGTGAGAACACAGATCTTAACGCAGCTCTTTTAACATTTTTTCTTTGTGCAATCCCTTCCATGAAAGAAAAAACAACCATTACGGTTACCACGTACTACTTTTTGCATTTCAATGGTGGTCATTAACTTTGGTAGATGCTAATCTTCTATGGTATAATCAAATTCCCAATCGTTCGTCATGCATACGAAGAAGATGGTTTCTTATTATGAACTGATAAAAGAGTTGCTATTGAATCAATAAGTTTAGGTTTAGGATTTGATGGGATGACAAAATGGTGAACACACACTTATAAATATTTCGACAACGGAGATAATTATTAATCAATGAAGAAGATAAAAGGTTAAGTTAGTGAGGGTAAAGCTGGTGTTTTCTAAATTATTTATTGATTCTCCTAGAATATTTCTTTGACCAAACATTGACCATAATTTGGCTAATTTTTTTCCCTCCTCAAATCCATTTGTTTTGTTAGGGGAAAAACTTAACCGTTCGGGAATCTTCATTAATTCATATCGTTAGTTATTTTATTTTTTTACGGCTTCACCTAGTGTGAACTGGTGATAAATCAGTGATAATTGCACTTTTTAAGCAAAATAGAAATTTTCATGAATTTGCATGAATCTATTTCGGTGAAAATCGCAATTTTCTTTGTTTCTTATCAAGTGCAAAACATAATTTTTGTACCTTTCTCAGATGAAAGTTCAAATTTTCACTTTATTTCTTAAGTGAAAGTTGCAAAAAAAAAATTTTATCAAGTGAAAACTATAATTATCATCTTCTTTTTCGTGTGAAATATTCAATTTTCACGTTGTATCCGAGATGAATATGGTGATAATCCAATTTGTTTTTCCACCGTACGCTATTAATTTTATTTTTATTTTGGTGTAATTAATAGGAATTATTTTAGGGATTGGAATTTATGATAAGGGTTTCAAATAAAAAAAGCGTTTTTGGTTTAACAAACACCCAACGGTTTCAATTTAATAGAAGTTATTTTAGGGATATAACGGTATCAAAAATAATTATTGATTTAAGTTAAATTAAGGAAAAAGTTATTTATGTAATCACGTCTTATTATAAACTAATTATGGGTTCTACATATTTGAAAACTTAATGGTGGGTTTTTAATATACAAAAAAATAAAATTGAGCTAGAGATAATTTTTCCCATTTTTGAATATATTGGGACTTAGGAATTTTTTTATTTTAACGGGATATTATATCTTCGATAACATAATAAATTATTATTTTATAATGAAAGGATGCCACATAGGGCTTTTATTAAAAAGACCAGATATTTACACAGGGACGGGTGGGGGGCGAGCAACAAGTTGTGCACCCATGCCTTTTTGAATAATAATATCTAGCCTATGAAAGAGGGAACTACCAACTTTGTCATTAGCATCGTTCTTCGATCTCTTCAGAAAAACAATTACATCATCACTAAGTTCACCCAATGTAGAGAAGGCCAAAACGCTGAAACCATAACCATGAGAAGAACATGTATCAGCATATTTGTTGTGTTTGCTATTAATGGCTGCAGAAATAGCATTATGGGGAGTGAAGTTTCGATATCCACTCCCAGAAAACGCCGAAACCCCCGTGACATCAAAACAAACATCACGACCATTCCCCCACTTGTATACGAGTATGTCTGCAGGTCGTATGCCAGAATCTCGGTCCGATATGAAACCCAAAGACACTTCCTTCCTAGCAGCAACACCGGCTTTATAACAAAAATCAGCAAAAAGGTCACGTACCATGTCATGTCTAAATTTGAGACCAACACCTTTGGCACAGTGGAAGACGTGGTCACCAAAGATATCCATGTGACGACTGCAGCTGGAGCATACAGAACCTTCAGAAAAAGGGGTATACCCAATCGAAAATGCAAGATGGATCGGAACTGTAATTATAATTAAATAATTATTTAATTTAATATATTATAATTATTAAATAATATATTATTACTTTGAAGAATAATTCTTCTTTGGGAGGTTGCATAACAATTGTAAATTGTAAGTGAAAAAGCGGGGGTATAACAACTACACCCAATAATTCGTTTGGCAATCTGTATGGACTAAACTCCAATATAATTCCGAGAGCACCAACTAAAAAGTGAGACTCAATCAAGAAATATATCAAAAAGTTTTATCTCTATTTCTAAATACAATCAGCAAATCGAACAGATAAAAATCTGTGAGCCTGATGATATGAGAAATAACTTGGACGGTACCAAAGACCAATGTCCAAGTGTCAATCAAGTTATATCCAACAAACAAGGTCGGATATATCAACTGATTGAACTACGCACAACCTGTGATATTTCAATTATATAAAAAAATATAATACGGAAACGAAATAACACAGACACCAGATATTTTGTTAACGATGAAACAGCAAATGCAGAAAAACCTCGAGACCTTGTCCATCTTTGAACACCACACTGTATTAAGCCGCTACATACACTAGCCTACTACAAGTTAACTTCGGACTGGAATTTAGTTGAGCCCTAACAAAGTCTCACACCGATTAAGGTACAGTCGCGTTCCTTATGCCTCTAGAACCACGCCGGATTCTGCGCACTTGATTCCCTTAGCTGATCTCACCCACAACTAAGAGTTGCTACGACCCAAAGTCGAAGACTTATAAACAAATCTGTCTCCCACAGATATGTCTATTCTTTATTCGGTTTTTGTTCCGTCTTCTGATAAAATCAAGGTGAACAAGAACCAATTGATAATCTGGTCTTATACTCCCGAAGTGCATCCTAGAAATATCAATCACCTCACAATAACCCAACTGATTAACAGAAAAGGTTATTGCGTAATCACAAGAGTCTGAGACGAAGAACTGTTGTGATTACTTTTTATATCTTACCTATCGGAGATAAATCTTGAGTAAATCTTAGAGAAGATAAAACTCAATACGATAAAACAAGTAAGATCAGAATACGCAACAAAAAAGAAAATAGTTGGATCTGGTTTCACGAATCCCAAATGAAGTCTTCAAGTCGTTAACCTAGTATGGTTTTGGAAAAACTTAGGTTAAAGGAAAATCGACTCTAGTTTGTAATTAGGACACAAGAAAGTGCCGAGATTAGGTTTTCCAGTTGCTAGAGTTCTCCCTTATATAGTCTTCAAATCAGGGTTTATTACAATCAAAGCTAAGATAGCTTAGTAACAAAGCATAGATGAAATCCTGATTTAAGATTCAAGCTAAGTCTGCTTAGAAATTAAGCAATTAATCTCCACCGTTAGATGGTATTATTATTTTCCACCCTTCGGCCAAAGTTATCCTTTATCCCTTCCTTACCGTTTTTTCCTTCTCATTTTTTCTCCTCCACAGAACCGTCTCTTTTCATCTCCTTTCCACAGAACTGCAGCTCTGAAGAACTCATCTCTTTTTCATCTTTTCAATCTAAAACCACTGAAATCAACCAGGTTTTAAGTCTCTTTCATAATCTTTTCGTTTCAGTTTATAGGGTTTTGAGATTTTGCGATTTTAGATATTTTGATTTCTAGGGTTTTAGCTGTGAGTCTATTTTTTTCTTTTTATCAATTTTAGGGTTTTATCTGTGAATCTGGTATTTTATATTTTAGGGATTTCGATTTCAGTTTATCGATTTTAGGGTTTCATTTGTGAATCTGTTGTTTTCAATTTCTTAAACTCGCAAATACAAGGATGAACCAGTTGAGGAGAAGGTGATGACTTGAGCCGGTGCTGTGTAAGAAGAGTTAGAGTAATCATTGAAGAGAAGGTGATAGTGATGATAAGTTGCAGTTGATGAAGATTGGAGCTCTAGTTTGATTCAAGCAGAAGGGTTTCTGTTTAATGAATCTGTAAAGGAGATCGAGAGGAATTAGGGTGGTACTGATAATGGAAGAACTGCAATTAGGGCTTGAGTTGAACTCAAGAATTGATGGTGGTGATTCTGTTATTCTGAAGAATAAATTGAGAGAAATTCAAAATTAGGGTTTCTTGTTCTTCCCCAATTCTTCAATTGAAGTTGTTATGAATGTTTGATGCACTGTAGGTGAAATCTGGTGGAGAAATTGCAGTAGAAGAAGACCTAGAAGGAGTTCCGAGACATTGAAGTTAAGGTTTGATGCAAGGAATGTATGGGTTGTGGTACAGGCTTGTGATGGAGGATGGGTTTCTATTGGTGGTGTTTGAGGTGCTGAGAAGATGTTGGATGAGATGATGTTGTTGTGGCAGCAGGTAGCTTTTGTATTGTTGAATCATATAAACAACTGTTTTTGCTCGTTTTGTTAGAGCTTATTTCAAGTGAATTCAGTTTTCTAGTATCTTTATTAATTTTTTTCCATAATGAATGAGACTCGTAACCATATTTTTTTCATAGGTGCCTCATCTGTGATGGTTGGTAGAGGAGCTCTGTGGGATGCCTCAATTTTTTTCCCTGAAGGCGAATTGCCTTAGGAGGAGGTGAAGAGAGAATATGTGAGAAAGGTGTGTTGGCTCATACCAATTGATATTCCCATTTATGCATTTTACATTAGCCATTTTGGATATAGTCCACAGTTTAGAGAACTTCAGCAACTCTTACATGTCGTTTGCAGAGTTTTATATGGGATAATTGCATTAAAAGCATAAAGCACACTCTACGGGAAATGATATCCCATTATTCATCTCTCAAGCTTCCACATGGAAAAGCTGCGATCAAATCAGACACTTTGGCGGATCTTGCGTAAGCCTTCTTTGTAGACTTCTGTTTTTCAGATTATCAAGTTTATGTTTGTTCTACTTTTTAACACTGGTATAATGATGATATGCAGATTCATCTCTTTGATCTCACAGGGGATGTTTGCTTCAAAGAATCTGACACCATCACAGCCGGAGATTGGCCTACCATTGTTTCTTAATTATTCATCTACTGACTTGATTGAGTTTCTTAATTGACTTGATTAAGTTTCTTAATTATTCACAGGGCTGCGGGCAATCAAGTACGTTTACGAGATTCTGTGTTTTTCTTACATGGTTCATGTTGGTTATTTTTAATTGTCAATGAGTGGAGTTTTTATAATTTTGTTGCAGTTATTTGTGGCCACTTGCTCGCCAGCTCGAGACTCTAGCATAGCTACATGATTTGGGGACATTTTACTCTTGTTGGTTTAACTTTAGAAGACAGACATGGTATGTTTAATGAACCCGACGAATTCTACAATAACCTGCTAGAAGGTGTCAGTGGCATAAGTGATATCGAAGGTTTTGACTGTTCCAGTGTTCGCTGTTGCTTTGATGACTAAATTGAATGTATGTCTTACTGACTTGTATGTTTTTCATGACCAAGTGAATTCATCATTCCTTTTGATGTGAGCCTTGAACTATTCCCAGGTGATTGCATTTTGAATCAGTAAAAATGGGGAATACACAAGAAACACGATCAAAAAGCTGCTAATTATAATTCGTCTCTCATTTAGTTCGTATAAATGTTTTATTCACTCTTTGTTTACACCATTGCAGTTGGGATTTTATCTACGCTGAGTATGTGATGGTTGATGGCTGCTGGACATCTCCATTGGTAGGTGACTCATTATTCAGTAAAATTAACCAAATTTCATTTGTTTTGGGGGGAAGTGTCCCTCTCTCTTTCTATTTGTAACTGTATAGATAAATCCTAATATTGACTGGGCAACTACCTATGAGATAGAGTAGCTGAGGATGAAGGCATATTAAATCTATTTTATTTTAGCCAAAATACAGCAAAACAGATGTAATTCCCTGAACCTTGAATTCTTACAATTCCAAAGAAACAAATTATGTAATTCCGCATATGTTTCTTTCTATATCATATAATTTTTATGTGCATGCTATCGCAGACAAACTCCCCGAGGTCATTGAATATTTGGGAGGATATGTGTTGGTTTTATATTTATCTTTGTTGTTGCTGTATTTTGGCTTTTGCAGTTACATATTTAATTCTCTAATTGAGACTAACTTGTCACTGTAGTGTATCATTTGCTAATCCAGATGCTGTGAGGCATTCTCTGGCAACTTCTTTTGGATCCTGCTGCACTTGGTGTTGATCCTGCGATTGCAAACTCGGGTAAAGAAGCAGTTCTAGCAACTTCCATTTCCTAGCATGTTAAATATGCAATTTTGTATTGGTTACTGATTCTCCTGTAATTGCTGAAGGCACAATACTATATATTTTATCAATGTTCACAATGTCATCTAAAAAGGTTGCACCAAGTGGATTGTATCCATGTAATTGTAGTTTTTAACTTCTGGTGGCAATCTAGTATTTTGTCGTATTCATATTTGGCTATCACCTTGCTAGTAGTTGATTCTAACCAGTTTATAAATGGATTTGCAGGAGGATTGTGTACATGTTGGTGCGGATAAAAAATAATACATGGATTTGCAGGCGGATACTTCATAGATACAATGTCAATTGGACATACATAGTATTTATGAGGTACACAGACTTTTCTTCCACCTTCCCCAATTTTCACTTGTGTCATCTTTAAAGGCTAATAATACACCTGGTATATCTATCTAATTGTAGTGCAATTCCAGTATTTTAATTTTCACTTCACTTGAATAGTTAAATTATAAAATGTGAATGTGGACCGACACTGGGTGAGAAGAATGATAACTTCATAATCTATGTTACACATATGTAAGAATAAGTTGTGATTTTCGACTGTTTTGTGAACTGTGGGCTTCTTTTGTTAATGTTTCTTACATATTATCCGTTGTCATCTCAATATTCTATCATTTGTTCATGATGCAGATCCTCGAAACAACGGTGAGTTCAACAATGTGATCATGACCTTGGAAGGAAGCCCGTTTCTCGTGCTGTGAAAAGGTTCAAAAAATTTCGAAGTCTTGAGAGAAGGAAGAAGGTTAGAATTCAGGCTATCAGAACTTTATTGCAAAATCTTCTCAAAGTGAGATCTGCTTTCAAGATATTTGTGTGTGGCTATATTGTTCCCAAATTGTGTAATAACATGGATTCTCAGCTTATTTGATTGTGTTCAAACTGTTAATTGATTCAAAGTTACCTGATTTCAAAAATATGTGATGTTGATTTCCATATGAACAGGGAAACCTAATATCCTGAGCCGTGGCTAGGAATCTAAGCTATGGCTTGGTTCTTAGCCTCTCTTTTTTCTGTTCCTAAATTTTTTAGCAACGGCATGTGACTGTTGCAAATAAAAAAATTAGCAACGGCAGTCGCCATTGCGAATCCCCGTTGTTGACCGAGTTTCGCAGCGAAACTTATTCCGTTGCAAAAAATTGAAACATGGTGTTTTGCAACAGAAATTGTCGTTGCGACCCAAGTCCGCAACAGCCAGGTCCGTTGCTAATCCTTAAAAATGGTGTAGTGTATACTTATATTTAGATATGAGTAACCGTACCTAAACGTGTATATTGAGTTGGCTCAATAACAGTTAACCGAAGTTAGTCATATGAACATTTTTGTCTTAGCCTCATTCATCTAACACTTCTAGACCAATTATGATGATCAATCAAACATGAAAGATAATCAAATGAATCTAATTGTGTTTCAAATAGAATTGTTCACTATCTCATAGAAATATCCATGAACAAATTGAAACAAAGTCGGATTGATTCGTAATCGTACAAAGTACCTATACAAGAATCAATTCATGAACATTAAGCCACGGGTTGCAAAGTTAATTTGTATTCCTTAAATCATAAATGTTTTACTTCATGAGTATGAGAATCATACATATCCAATTTTAGAACTTAACCATTTTGCTCGCAAACTAGGTACGCGAACAGCAGCTCCGGACCTTGGCCTAGTCAAGCCGTTCGCAAACCTGGTTCGTGAACAACCGTCCCGGACCAAACTCAGGTAAAATCATTCGCATACTAGGAACGCAAACAATAGTTCTCGACCTTCTCAGGTAAATCCGTTCGCATAGTAGGTACGCAAACAAGAGTTCCGGACCTGAATCATAACAAAAAAGTTTGCATACTGGGTACGCATACTGTGTTGTATCCAGACATGGGTAATTGTTCTAAACTCTCATTTCAATCATTGATACATCCTTAGAAGACAACAATGGTAATCTCACACATACCATTAGCTTCAAGTAATTTTCAAGTGATCGAATGATCAATACGAAACTGCCCAAGTTAACATCAAATGACTGTCTCACACAAATCATATAAGATGTTCAAGGTAATTTTCACATGATCATCTTTTGACTTAATATTTAGTTTCCAACAAATAAATTGTCTCCAACTAAACTAGTCAAGAATATGATAAACATAGCTAAACAAAAATCTTCCAACACATATTTCGAGAAATAGATAAGCGAGATAAATTCAGCTCGAAATATCAAATGTGTATAATGTAAAAGTTTATATAGCTTTACGACTTTGTCTCATTAGAAGATAGAATAGAATAAACTTTTGAGTGATAGATGAGTTTTAGTCCCCACATACCTTTTGTTGATGAAGTTCCTCCAAGCTCCTCAGTAGATCTTCTTCTTCAATTGGTGAACGTCGTGAAGTCTAAAGCTCAACTACACATTCTATCCTAATCCGAGACATAGCTATAAGTAGACTAGAAATCAAGTATATAGTTTTGATCAACTAAACTTGACAAACAAGCTTGAGATAGCTTGCGAGTTCGACCGAGCAGTGCTCTAACAGTAAGTACAGCACCAAATGATTGTAGAGATATTATATTATAGACTATTTATAATACAAATACAAGTACTCCAATTGTATTAATTACACACCTTCAATACTTATTGTTCCAAATTCAATAGAACAATGTGATTTGGGGTCTTTTTAATATAGTACGAACTATTAGGGATGAAAAACAACTTGATTTGAATTTTAAAGAAAAACAATCCGATATTGAATCATATTTTTAGAAAATTTAATATGTATAAAATATATATATTTTTTCATAATATTATTATTTTATACATTATTTGGGACCTAAAAATTAATGCTTAAGGGGAACTTCTGAAATGTATTATTTTATGATTATATCGAATTTATTAGTTTAGAACTAAGGGTCCAAGTCGGACCGGAAAATTTTGTTATTTTAACGAGAATATTATATTATCGTGTTTTATTTTAAAGAAGTTATACTGTAGATTCTCAAATAAAGTATAATATACGCAGTCCATACATGCCAACCTACCGACAAAGAGGAGACCGATTTTCCTACGTTCTTTCCTTCAAAAAATTTATTCTTTTTCTCTTCCTTTCTCTATAGTGGCAGAGCCACGCTTGGACTAGGGTCCTCCCTAGTTTTTGCTAAAACGTAATTTAGTAGAGATAATTTTTTTAAATTGAATATTTGTCCCCCCCCTAATTTTCGGTAGATAAAATAAAATCTAGGTTATATTAGTAAAGTTGATAACTATTTATGACAAAATCAGAAAATTGATTGGTTTATCTTCTATAATTATAATTATCTACTTAATTAGTGGTAATCAAAAATTATTTACTTATATATTTATAATACGTTGCATAATTACATGCTTAAAAATTACACTAATTGATCTTCAAAATGGAGTGCAAATTTGTTCACACTCCTCTGAAGAATATATATTTAACATATTCGGCTGATTAGTTGATTATTTTATTAGTTTATAAATTTACAAATTAAAGTATCGTTTTTCAATTGGGACGACCAAAGGGAGTCCCTTCTATACTTTTATTGTAGAACCTAAAAATGCATTGTATGCAACGTTTTTTTTCATTTTTAATCGATTCAATTGAATGGGTATTGGTCGTTTTTCCTCGAAATTGAGTCGACAATCGGAGTGTCATCATCCCGGACAACGGTTAGGAGTAATGAAAACGAAAGGAAGTCGACCCGATTGACGATTAATACGGCATGAAAATGGCCAAAAACCGTCACCTAAACTTTTAAGTTTAATCTTAATCGTTGATTGCCAACAAAATTCAGCCATCCGATATGGAACTGTTACATAGTTGTTTCAAAAGTGTTACAAAATAAGTGTTACGTAAATTATGGCGCTTATAAATGTTACAAAATAACAGTCACAACAAAATGTTACAAAACTGTTACTATTGGTGTCACAAAAACCAGCCCCTGCAATTCCTACAAACCGCTAGGCACTCCAAATTTCGGTCGTCCTATACTGTTGCAACAGTCATCTAGTAGTACAACAAATTTCTAATGTTGTTTGAGAAAATGTCTAAAAGAATTTTGCAACCTTATATATACAAACAAATAAATTGGCAGGCCATCTTCTTGTAGAGTTCACTTGAACTTGTCCAATAGGATGTTATCTAATTGGCAGGCCATCTTCTTGTAATTCTTTGTTTTCTGAACTTTCATTTTCCTTTTTCCATCTACCTCTTGTAGAACTCTATGTATATTCTTCTTTCATTTATACATCTTCCTTTCTGATCAAAGAAAACAAATAAAAATTAACTTCATCACATATGTATTCAATTTCGTTTAAACTCTATTGTACTATTAATTAAAACAGAAACCAAACAGTTTCTCTACCTTAATTAATCATACAAGGCCAACATGAAGATGCCAAACAATGCAACTAAGCATCAGTGCTTTGCATACGGTTCATTGTTGCCTTACTGATACTTCTATGAAGGTAAGTTGCCGTGTCCTTGATTGCGGTGAATTTCTAATAATTTATTCAAAATCTTGTCATTACCAAATAATTAAGAGACAAAAATAAATTAGCATTTAATTGTTTGGGATCCTAGCGACGTACCTCTCTTACGTTTGCTGCATGCAAATGAATTCAAAAACAAAATAACTATAATCAATATCATTAATCAGACTTTGATAAACAAAAAGATTCTAATTAGCGTTAATTTGCAGTTTAAAAGAAAGCATACCATTTTTTTGCTGGTATTCACAAGGTTTAGAACATTTTGCGTGACAAAAGACTTCGCCGTAGCCATCTGCTTTGCATTTGTCATCGCATTCTTTCAAACATTGTTTATAAACGTCTCCTTCCTGAAGCTCGCTATCCGCTTTACATAACTGAAAAGCTACCACAGAAGCTAAAATGCACATAAGATACAATACTGCAACATTTTTACAGTTGTTTGCCATTTTGGGAGAGAGATGATTTATTGAAGGCTAGTGGTGAATCTCTCCCTCTCTCTCTCTGTATACTTTACCTTAATTCTTTGGAAACTATTGAAAATGGTTCAGATTTCTAAGCTTAAATCGGATATTTATCTTTGGTGCCGCATATTTGAAGGGACCTAAAATAACTTATGACTTTAGTACCGATGGCTACTAAAATAGCGTATGCCTCTAATCACATATTATTTTCTTTTCAAATTAGTATATTGATTGATATCAATGAAAAAGCGAGTTCAAAACTCGTTAGCACTAAAAAATCATTGATAGAAGAAAAGGTTAAAGTTATCGACTTGAACCTTAACAGTTGATTACTATGAACAATAAAAATTGAGACAATTATAGATGGTGAGGTTATATATCATCCGATGTAGAGATGTAAACTGGGTCGTGCCAGCATGAGCACAACACGTGAATAAGCACGGCACGGCACAACATGTTAGCTTAAAGTGCTGTGCTGGGTTAGGATAATCGGCACAATGGCACAGCACAGCACGGCACAGCACCCTAACAAAGCACGTCATACATGTATAAAATACTGCACAATACGGTACAATACAACACATTTTTTGGTATATTTCACAAAAGAGTGTTTACTTTAACCATTTTTTGACATTCTATCTTCGTTGCGTCAAATTATTTTAATGAAAACACACATAATACCCAAATATGTTGAAAATGTTTATTTTGAAAAATGTAAAATATATGTGCCAGGCACTGCACAACACGCTCTCAAACACGGCACGTCTTAATTTCTAGCACGGCACGTAGCACGACGGGTTCACCTCTTAATGGGATGTGCTGGGCTGTGCCAACACGTTTTACACCTCTAATCGGATGCTTTCAGTATCTGTGGAAATGTAACACACGATGAGAAAGAACCTTTTTTGAGTTGTTTAAATGGAAGTTCATTGCTGACAGGCTCGATCGATTAGGATGTCTTTATTGTTCTGAAGATACCTTTGGTCGGTAACAATAAGACCAACCTCGGGGACGAAAGAACAGTGCAAGCTGAATTCTCAATCTTGTTTCTCGGCAAGGGAGGTGTCCCAAAACTTCTCCAACTATCGCAAGAGAGCTTCCTTGAGTTGGGTTTAAAGAATAAAGATTGCTCTGATAGTGTACCAATCGCAAATCATAATTTAATTGCTCTGATAATTTTGTTTCTTTGTCTTGCAAGCCATTTTAGTTTGATGCTACAATGGAAAATTATAGTATATTATTTTGTGACGGAAAGAATGAACCTTTTTATAGAATGATCAGAATTATTTTTTGATCAGGTTAGTCAGAATGGGTAGTTAGATTTGTTTCTATAATAAGAGAGAAAACCTTACTATGAACACCTCAAAATTCAAATCATCTGCGGGAGAATTATTGAGCAAATTTTCCATACATCAATCCATTTGTTGGTTCTTAACTTTTTCATGTAACTGAGTGGTCGAACAAGTCATAGAGTATTTCGAGTGACTTAAATAGAGTTTTTATTAGATAGTTTTATATTTCTTAAGAAGCTGATGTGAACATGGAGGGAATACAAAGTTATTTAGTAAATCTTTTGAGCTAATTAACCCGGCAAAAGTTTCTTAGAATTAGCTATTAATAAAAAGAAAGTTTACGTTCGTGCTTGTTTATTTTTAATACATATATGGAACTTTTATTTCTTAATACAAATATGCTTCTCAAACAAGATGACAAAGTCTGTAAATGCAGGAAATCCTACATCTACACCCAAATATCAAATCCTAGAAGTAAACATCAAATTTCAAATAAAAGTGCTAGAAATGCGATATTGCCATTATGTAGTGTACAAAGGTACAACTACAAGATGAAGAAGATGATAACTAGCAGCAAGTTGCTTTCTCTCTGAAGATCAGAGCCTAACTTTCAAATTGAAAGAAAATTAGTTTTTCATTCATGAAAAATTAGGGTCTTACAATGATTGGGTATTTAACCACCAATCGAAGATGATGGACATCAACGTCCCTAGTTACATCAAAGAAGAAACGGAACTTGAGGAAATAGAATTCTTACACAAAACTGTCTGCTCATAACTACTCTAGCTAACCCGGTGAGTCATAGTACCCAAATCAGTTAAGTGACTCGGTCTAATAGTCTTGGGTACATGACAATGCCTCTCCCTTTAAAGATCCTTGTCCTCAAGGATAAAGTTTGGAAACTGAACTTGTATCTGAGATGTGTCTTCCCAGGTAGCATCTTGTAGAGTTAGACCAGTGAATGAGAATTTGAGGTACATATTGGTTACCTCTGAGGGTGTTACGAGTGTCCAACACAGTCACCGGTTCAACCATAAAATGACCATTATCATCCACCACTGGCAGTAAAGGTAGAGTAGAAGCTTGGAGCCCAATTTGTTTCTTAAGTTGATACACATGGAAGATAGGGTGGATCCGAGACCCCACTGGTATCTGCAATTTGTAATCCACTGATCCAATTCGCTTCAGCACTGCAAAGGGACCAAAGTATTTGGCAGACAGCTTGAAATTCTTTCTGATAGCAACTGAAGATTGTCTATATGGTTGAAGTTTAAGAAATACCATGTCTCCCCCTGCAAATTCTCTATCCAAGCGTTTCTTGTCGGATAAAAACTTCATTCTATCTTGTGCCTTGGCTAAGTCTTCTTTCAGCAGCTGCAACATAACATCTCTCTCCTTCAAGTAACTCTCCACAGCAGCAACTGACATGGTAGCCATAATGGGGAAGATGAGATGAGGAGGCTAATAACCATACAAGGCCTGAAATGGTGACATCTTCAGACTAGTATGATAGTTGGTGTTGAACCACCATTCAGCAAGAGACAACCATTGTGTCCATTGCTTAGGATTAGGGCTAGTCATATATCTAAGATACTATTCCACACATGCATTAGTTCTCTCAGTTTGGCCATCTGTCTGTGGATGGTAGGAAGTGGAGATCTTGAGAGTGGTGCTTAAGGACTTGAACAAAGCCTTCCAAAAATGACTCACAAATATTTTTTCCCTGTCACTGACTATGGTGCCTGGTAGGCCATTGAGCTTGAATATGTTGTTGAGAAATTCTTTGGCCACTGACATAGCTGTGAAGGGATGACTCAAGGGAAGGAAATGGCTGTACTTTATAAGTATGTCAACAATCACTAAAATGACACTCTTCTTATTGGACAGTAGAAGTCCTTCAATAAAATCCATGGACCTGCCACGCTCTCTCTGGAATGGGTAGAGGTTGTAAAAGTCCACTAAGAAAAGAAGTATTGCCTTTGTTGCATTGACACACCTCACAAGTAGATACAAATTGCATGATATCATGTTTCATTTTGGGCCAAAAGAAATGTGATTTGGCTCTATGATAAGTACCTAGCATGCCTGAGGGCGGGGGCGGCGGCCCCCCCAATAGCAGAAGAGTGCAAGGACTGAAGAATGGAGTGTCTCACTTCATTACCTGAACCAATGTAGAGTATGCCTTTGAATCTCAGTATGCCTTGTGAATATGAAAACTTGGACTGACCTGGAGAAACAAGTAATGCTGCAATATGTTGTTGAGCTACAGAATCACCTTCATAACTGGAGATTATATCTTGTGTCCACTGAGGAATGCTCAAAGAAGTGGCATTGTAGTCTGCAGATTGTGCTGGTAGTTTAGACAAGGCATCAGCAACCACATTGTCTTGGCCCTTCTTGTATTTGATGACATAATCAAATCCCATCAACTTGATGAGCCACTTCTGTTGTAAAGTAGTGGAAAGTCTTTGGTCCATTAGATATTTTATACTTTGATGGTTAGTATTGATAATGAATTGACTGTGAGAAAGATAATATCTCCATTTTTGCACAGCCATTACAATGGCCAAGAATTTTTTTTCATAGGTGGATAAGGCCAATGCTTTAGGACCCAAGGCTTTACTGAGGAAGGAAAGTGGTCTTCCTTCTTGCATTAGTACTGCTCCCACTCCTCTGTCACAAGCATCAGTTTCTAATGTGAATTTCTTGGAAAAGTAAGGTAGGGCCAACACTGGAGCCCTTGTCAGTGCATTTTTGAGAGCAGTGAAAGCTTCATGTGCTGAGGGTATCCAATGAAATACATCTTTCTTAAGAATATCAGTAAGGGGTTTAGAGATAGTACCATAGCCCTTGATAAATCTCCTATAATATCCTGTGAGTCCCATAAATCCTCTCAACTGTCTCAAGTTGGTAGGTAGAGGCCAAGTTTGCATAGCAGAGATTTTGGCAGGGTCAGCAGCTACCCCATCTGCAGAAATTAGGTACCCCAAATATTCTAGCTGAGGTTGAGCAAAGACACATTTAGAGAGCTTGGCATACAAGGAGTGTTGTCTGAGAAGTGAAAATATCTGTTGTAAGTGCATAACATGTTCCTCTAAGGAAGAACTGTAGATTAAGATATCAACAAAAAATACCAAAAAAAATTTTCTGAGAAATGGTTGAAATATGTCATTCACGAGGGATTGGAATGTAGCAGGGGCATTTGAACATATCAGGACCAAAAACTCTTATTTGATGGTAGCCAGATCTTAAATCAATTTTGGTGAAAATAACAGCTCCTTTTAACTCATCCAGTAACTCATCAATCAAAGGAATAGGAAACTTATTTAATAGTCAGTTCATTCAGCTTCCTGTAATCAACACAGAACCTCCATGTACCATCCTTCTTTTTCACAAGTAGAATGGGAGAAGCAAAAGGGCTATTACTATGTTGAATAAGGCCTGCAGATAGCATCTCCTACACCATTTGCTGCACTACAGATTTATGAATATAAGGGCATTTATAGGGTCTCTGGGAAGTGGGTGCAGAATTTGGTTTAAGTGGAATCTTATGATCCAATTTTCTGGATGAAGGAAGTGTAGTGGGTTCTGCAAAAACATCAGAGAAGGAATCTAAAATTGCATTTATTGGAGAAGGTATGGGTGTGGAGGGTAAGGGAGAAATAGCAAAAAATTGACCAATTAATGTGGGGGTGTTACTCTTGATAAACTTCCTCAAGGAAGAGCCAGAAATAAGACTGAGAGAAGGTATAGAAGAGCTGCCCTGAAGTGTGATGTAGCAACCATGATGCATAAAAGAAATCTTCAGTTGAGAAAAGTTGAAGGTAATATCTCCCAATTGCTGTAACCAATCTGCTCCCAATACCATATCAAAAAACCCTAATGGTAAAACTCTTAAGTTAGAAGAGAATTGATAGCCCTGCATATCCTAATGTAGGTCTTGACACATGCCCTTGCTCATAATATTATCCCCATTGGCCACAGTAACTAACATGTGACTTGTTGGAGAAGCATGAATAACCAGTTTAGCCACAAGGTTGGAGTTAATGAAGCTATGGGTACTGCCAGTGTCAACTAGGACCATGATAGGATGCTTGTTCAAATGACCTGCAAGATTGTATCATGAACAACATTCCCTATTAAGGCATGCATAGATATCTCAATAGTATAATCATTAGTGGAAGGAGAAGCAACATTGGAGTCCCCATTATGTAGTTGATACCGTTCTTCTTCTTCTTCATCAGAAATCTACATGAAAAGTTGTTTAGTTTTGCACTTGTGGCCCTGCCTATAAAATTCATCACAATTATAACATAATCCCTTATCTTTTCGCACCTGCATTTGAGCATGATTAAGTCTTTTAATTGGTGGGAATGAATTTTATGAAGAAGTTTTAGTTGGGGTGGTGGGGTGTGTTATAATGGGGTAGTATTGTTTTTATTGTAAGGAGATGAAAAAGAAAAGAATGGTTTAACAGTTGAGGAAGGATGAACAACTGATAATGGGGTGGGGACAAAAGGTCAAGAGAATGATTTGAGAGGTTTTGGTTGATGGCACATTGATGTCTGTTGCATTCTAGCTAGGAAAAAGGCTTCAGACGTAGTCTTTAGTTTAAACATTTGCACAGTGGTGCGAATATCTTTCTTTAAGCCACTGATAATGCTGAGTGTATAGAAACTCTCTGGGAGAGACGGGTTGTTAGCAACCATGAACCCTTTGTAATGTTCCCATTTATCAAAGTACTCTTCTATCGTAGTAGGTTGAACAAGTTTATTGAAACTTCCAACATAATTGTCCTGTGTAATATCCTCAAATCTAGCACATAAATCATGAATAAAAGGTAGCCCAAGGAATAGACTATTTACCTTGTTGGTAGTTCATAAACCATGAATCTACCTGTGAATCAAAATGAATAGCAGCCATGTCCACCCGCTCCTCATCAAGAAATTTATGAAACACAAAATATCTTTCACACTTAAGATCCCAACCACGAGGATTAGTTCCATTAAATCTTGGAAAATCCACTTTAGGGGTTCGGGAAAACTTATTGTGGTTGGTATGAGACATAGTTTTGATTAGCTGACTAAAATTATGGAAGGGTTGAGTAGGGTCAGATTGAGATTCACCAGAAGATGGATCTGGAGGTAAATTGGGATCTGGTGGTTGTGGATGATTGTTTTCTAGTGAACTGAGGATAAGGTTCAATGTGGATTTGACATCCGTTACTGAAGAATTCAACGAATTGATCTGATCTTTTATTTCAATTATGGAGGTGGTGTTTTGAGCAACAGAGGTAGTCAGCTCGGCGATGGATTGTTTGTTAGCCATGGAAACAGGTGCCAGGAGTGAATCTGATATCAATTGTAGTGTACAAAGGTACAACTACAAGATGAAGAAGATGATAACTAGCAGCAAGCTGCTTTCTCTCTGAAGATGATGGACATCAACGGCCCTAGTTACATCAAAGAAGAAACGAAACTCGAGGAAATAGAATTCTTACACAAAACTGTCTACTCATAACTACTCTAGCTAACCCGGTGAGTCATAGTACCCAACTCAGTTAAGTAATAGTCTTGGGTACATGACACATTAAGTTTCCAACTAGCTAATACGCACCGAGTTGATTTGATTCTCTACTTTCCATTTGGCCGCTCATTTTATCATTAATTAAACTGGCTCCCTGCATATCCATACGTTTTCTTCCCAATCATTTGGACCATTTGGTTTTCTTTTTTTAAGAAATTAAGTTAGCTTCATGTACCCTCCTTACACTCATTACAAGATTTGCTCAACTTTTCTTCTATTTGATTCGCAGGTGTATTTCTGGCTTCAACGATCGCAAGTACTGCTCATTTAATTACTCCTCCATTCTATAACTCAAGTAAAGACAGGAAGCCAGCAGAATCTCAACTGATGCGTGCTTGCGGGCCGGCTTTCCTTTTCTAATGGCAGCAGGAAATATCTATTCTGTTCATGGTCTCTGAATTCACCTGCACAATGCATTGTATATATATACAGCTCGCAAGGAAGTATAAAATCAATTAAACCTGTTATTCAATTCGGATCGCAAAACGGGTTTCATGAAAACAAGCTTGAGTTTGGAACATGTTGTAGTTAATTAAGCTCTTCATTTTTCTAGGCCCAACTTAATGAATGTTGTTAGTAGACGCACTCACCTTCAGGAGCTAACAAGAAGTAAGTCAAGACGCAAAAGCAACGAATTGTCCACCAGAAAACCTTACTACGCATTTGATTCTTTTACGTAGGTTTTGTCAAAATAATTGAGTCAGATATCAGAAAATGAAAAAATTGATGATCCGACATCTAATGAATAAATAATTGTGAACCCGCAAGCCTTAGATTAAACCTGTGATTTTAAGATCAAAGGAAGCTTTTTTGAGAGATCTTGTACCAAGAATGCTGGGGATTCTAAGAACATCATTGCTCAGGTAATTTCCATTATTTTATTTTTTAGAAGCAATTATCTCAGCGTTAGGCAAACAAAAGTAGAGATTAAACGCGTGTAACATTGTTTATTTGTAGATTGTAGCTAATTAGTTCTTATAACAATAATAAAATATGGATAGCAATTATCTCAGCATTCGTTGTTGCCTTGTGTGTGGTTCTCAATGAAATCAATATGGATAGAAGTGGTGAAGATTAAGCTCTTATGATCTAAGTGTCAATCTTTCCCGACTTTGTTACGGTTGTCTTATTTTAAGATTTAAACAGATATCTCCATGATAGATAGATGGGTAAAGTTATTAGATAATGATACTAGTGAACAACTTATTAATGTATTTTTTTTCGTAGAGATTTTGTTGATAATTTTCTTTTCTTTTGATGAATTTTATTTTTGGGTACATTTTATCAACAAAAGCTTTTCTGGAAAAAATAAATACTTGATTGCAGTTACCGAAAGGACAGAAGAATGGTGTATTGCCTTCTTGACTACACATGCGTATGCATTTGACAGTTCTGTTTCGTAAGAGATCTAAAATCTCTGGGGAATGGATGGAAATTATTCCAAACTTTCTCAACTTTGTTGTGTAATCGCTTTCTTTCAACAATAAATTATTTTTCTAGCAAAAAAAAAGACAGTTTTGTTTCGTACTTTGAACTTAAAGTGCATCATCATTCATCGCCACGCTATAGATTGAATGGATGGGATTTCTTAATGGAAATGCTAGCATGATTCCACTCAATATAGTAAGATATGTTCCAAAAACAAAAGAAAAGAAAATAAATACATTCCTTAAGAACAGTTCCTATGGAACGAACAAACTTCAAATTTGTTCATTTTTCTCCCACTATGGTCTCAACAAACATGAAAAATGGATGTTCAAACCTTCAAATTTGTTGGTTTGTTGAGTGAGTTGGATAATGTAACGCGCGCTTAATGAAAGACCGGACGAGCTATGTAAAATCGCTGGCATTGAAGCTTCAAACTCCCGCGTTGATGCCACAAACGCCTAGTGCAATTCCATTTTCCGACATTTCTTTTACTACAGCTCACATGCAAAACTTTAGCTCAACTTTCATACATTTCCTTTTTATATTCTATAACATATTATTTTATTATATAAGTCTTACAACTTTTATACCTTTTATAACTTTTATTTTTATTATTTACTAAAATTAATGGGAGGGAAATAAAGGTAGTACTGCTAATGAGTGAAAAGTAGCATTGGGTGTGAATTGTTTGAGCGCGCGCCTAATCTTTGCCTGCCAATTGAGTTTCACCATAGTGGGAAAATGGGTTTGATCATCCACCTGGCTGAACAAATTAATTTTTTTGTTCATTTCCATAGGAACTTCCCTAAGGCCTATTCCTATGCACATGCCAAAAAAAACATGTTTGGCATATCGGGCAGCATGACAAACGAGTTGTGTCACTATGGGAAAACCACGGAGTGACCGAGTTTCTAGCGAGCGATATTGACTTTAACGCCAGCGATAAAGACTTTATTGCTGACGCTATAGTCGATATCGCTCGATATTTATTCTAGCACTAGCGTCACAATTAATATCGCCAATGTTCGACTTTCTAACGCCTATAAATACCGAACCTTGTTATCTATTCTTCACACTTTACCTCCTCTTCCCTTCTCAACTTTTCTCTACTCTTTGGTTTTATTCGCTAAGAAAATTATCTTTCGTTTTACTTCCTAAAAGAATATGGCGAGTGAGAAAAGAAAAAGAAAAAGAAAAGGATCTACTAGTATCCCAGCCAGTGGATTAAGTTTTGTTGTGGATAAAGAATATGAGTTTCAAAATGTTAGACAAGTAGCCGGTGATAGTGTGTTCTCTAATCACATATTTGACCATCCGGAGTGAGTTAATTCAGTTAATCTAAGAGGTGGATGGTCTGAGTTCTGTATGATTTTTCAGTTACTTCCCCCTTTTGTTCAACAGAGAGTCCGAAGATATCCTTGGAGACATTTATATCATATACAACCTAGAAACCACGGGACTCAAGGAGTTCAAGTTATATTAGAACGATGGTGGAAGACTGCAAACACGTTCTTTTTCTAAGACTTTGAATGTGGTAAGTCAGTTTTTATGCTAGTAATTAAATTTTTAGATTATGTATTTTTTTTTATAAAATTCAACAAACTCTAATTATGAATAAATGTTGTTAATAAGAGTTACACCGATAGATTTGTACATGTCAATGGGAATTCCATGTGCTGGAAACTTACTTCCATTTAACGCACTAAATTGGTTATCAGAAAATAGATGGGAACAAAGACTTTCATTATACTCAAATGATGTAGAAAGAAATGATACATACAGACAAATAAAAACAAATGGATTAAAAGTGGTTGGGTTGAAAAGATTTTTTAAACATTATGCTAAGAAAATAAATGAGAAAAAGAAATAATGTATATTTGTTCCCTGAACATTATGAGGAGCTCGAACGTGTGTTTGTGTTATGGACACTAGGTCAATGTTTATTTCCAAATGCTAGCTCAGTGTTGTTAATTGGTTTTCTCGAAGCATTAGAAGATTTAGAGCAATCACTAACATATGATTGGGGATTACATATCCCTCGGTAATTGCTCGACGTGTGTCAAAGATACTTTAATGCTTTTTGGGGATTGTTGGAGGTAAGAACCAATATTTTTCACACTATTTGTTTGTTATTTTGTACATGAAAAATTTACTAACCAATAATGTTATTATTTTCAGTATTGGTGGTATACATATTTCCGTGTTTCGGAACCTTCTCTTAAAAATCACACTAATGTTTTTCCGATCATACTGAAGTACGATTCCGAGAATTGGCAACCAGAACAGATTGAAGATGGTCAACATACTGCTATTGTTCATAAGATTCAACAGTTTTGTAGAACAAGCCTTAATCTTGTCTCCCAGCCGTATGAAGAAATCCTTGAGTTCGAAGAAGAACAAGCTCAGAGAATGGTACAGCTAAGCCTTAAAAGGATCGTGTTATACATCCATATTTCTGAAAAGGGTATTTGGTATTATGGTGAAAGACATCTTCATTTACAAAGAAGATCAGTGATAGCCGTCAACCGCTATCCAAGTTCAGAGGTTTCTGAAGACGACTACTTGAAATTGATAAGGGAAGGTCATCATTCGCAAGAAGCTGATGAATTGATCCAGGAGCCAATGGAAAAAAATGAATACCTATTTTGGTTTAACACTATTGTCAAGCCCAACATTTCTATGAAACCCTAAAGTTTGGGTCAGATGGATTTCCCAGCTTTAGGTAGGATGCCACTCGGCGATGAATTTCTTCCTTCCCTACCTCCACCAGAGACGGGCGACGCATTTGCATATCCTTCTCAAGCGGGTTCATCGTCAACTATGCCACCATTTTCTTGGGATGTACAGACTATATAACCACATCTGGAGAGATTGTTACTTATCCAATTGCTTTTAGTGCACTTGATCGGACTTATCCATACGGGGGGTGGGGTGGGGGGAGGGGGGGTCAACGCTACACCAGAGCAGTATCATACCTAGTTGAACGATTATCATGCTCTATTAGATGGATTTCAGCAATTTCACTTGAATGAGTTGAAAAAAATGAGGGAAAGCATGATGTTTGACATGAGAAGGATTTGCCGGTAATGATGGTTCAGGTAGTAGTAGATACATGAGTCCCAGTGTCAGAGGAATGAGTCCCAGTGGTAGAGGAATGACTCATTTGAGTGGTAATATTAGATCAGACATGAGTCCCAGTGGTAGAGGCATGAGTCCCAGGCACCAAAGTCGTGGAAGTGAAAGAAGTTTGAGACGTCGTTCTATGCAGGAGGTACCATAAAGTTCCACTCTAAACCTAGTGTTAGATACTCAAGTAGAACGTGAAGGTGATGAAAATGTTGGCATGGATACAACTCATGCATGTTTGTTTAGACAAATGCAAACTGACACAATGACTCCTGGTGGTGGTGTGAATATAGAAGCAATTAGGCAATCGAATCTGTTTATCCCAATTGCCTCAAGCTCATCAGCATTTCAACCATTTCAGCAAGCTCCTCCATCATATCAACAACACGCATTTCAAGATTTGTATCATGTTCCCCTGTGCCCTGGACCCATTAATTATCCAGGTTATGATGATTCTGATGAGACTCAACCACCAAGTGAGTCTTAAACCGGCTCGCTAACCGATATGTTGAACATCACTCTTGATACAGAAAACGCAGGCAATTGGGTCTTTGGTCAGGAAGGTAATGGCCAAGGAAATGATTAGTTTATGGACGTAATTTAGTTTAAATATTTCAAATGTAATCTTTTTATTTAAATTAATGGAAATTATCTTTTAGATTAATATTCAAATAGAGACTAGTTTTACGTTTCATTAAAAATTAACCTTTATTGCATAACGCAATATTTATAAATTGAATCCCTGCACGTGAACCTTTTAGAGTTCATAACATTCTTCGTGACTAAACCATCTTCTGTTGTCTTCGAAAAATCTGGTATGAGCTCTAATTTTTAGTTCTTCAGTTAACAACTCAGGATTATCCCCTTTTATCAACCACATAATTTCCTGATACTTTCCCACATCGTTATTGATGAAACAACAACGATTTTGAAGACTGATGGAATTTTAGATAGTGGTAAGAAATGAGGTTGTCGTTCACTCGGATTTGTAGAGATTAAAGTTTTTAAAATTATTAAATAAATATATACAAAGACTATTAACAATGGGCGAGAGGTACTGGGACTAAAGATTTAGCCAATCTTCATAACATAAGGTTCACTTATTTATTCTCAACAATTTTATCTCAAGAAATATAAACATGGACTCTATTTTTGCCAAGGTAGATTCTCAAAACATTGATTGTAAATGTTAAGCATGGGACATCAAATCACCTAAGCTAAGCATGACCCATCTAATCAAATGACAACCAATTTAATTAAATCATATTTCAATTAATTTTAATGCAAAAGTCATAAAAAGAATAAAAATAAATTTACCATGTATGAAGTTCGGCCTCCTCCGTCGTCCCAGTGTTGGGGTTTTACTCATCATGTCGAAAACACACTAAAAATATGTATTCATGGCTCAAAAAGTGTTTACAAGAAGAGAAAATAATGAAACAGGAAATCTGCAACGGCACAAGTGCGTTACAGACCGACTGTTTCAACTCTCAACTGTTATGATGAAGATAATCATTACAAATCTGAAGATAAATGTTGCAGAAGAGGATGAAGAAACCGTTACAATGAAGATAAATGTTGCAAACCAGTTGAAGAAACTGTTACAACGAAGATAAATGTTGCAAACCAGTTGAAGAAACTGTTACAACCAGTTGAAGAAACCGTCGCTAGCAGCAGCAGCAACAACAACAGAGTTCTGAAAACTCTTGATTCACGCCTCCTGAGCTCTCCTCTCGACCCCAAACTCTCGACACTCCTTCTATGGAACCTTGTGACTCTATTTATACACCAAAATCCTAAAAATCACGCGTCAATTACACAAAAAAATTATCATTTACTCCCATGCATTTAAAAGAATAATTTCCATTTTTTGATTAATTACGCGTCTAATCTCGTGATGCACACACCAAGAGCATTCCTTCACGTCCCATAATAAGTTAGGCACGCATAAGCCACAAGAAAACTTCCCAAAATTACCAAAAATTCTGAAAATATCTTACGGGAATATCACGCATGTTTTGCTCTACACTTGAATTCTAGCCAATTCTGGTCGAAACCAAGGACCATACCACGTTTATATGGGTCCTAGGAATGATCCCAATCAATTCCATCCCTTTAGTCTCTCTGAAATGACTCCAAAAATCTGATTGAAAATCTGCCAGGGATAAACATAATTTTCCCTCCTTTTTTTGTTTTTGAACGTGAAGGAGAAGGGCGTGCCCCTTATCCGTTGCTGGATTCCGAATAACAAATGTCCCTTGGGTGCCTTTAGACAACTTTTCGAGCCGATTTTTCCAAAAATGTTTTTGCCCAAAAATACCTACAAACACATAAAACACCATAATAAGTACAAAAATGGGTACTAACAATATACACAATAGAGATGAAAATAGACACATAAATGCGTCTATCAAAGACACTCATTTGTTCTTCTTCAATTTACGTGAACTAACGTCATAAACCTTTGAAACACAGTGTCCCATAAGTTAAAAGTCTCTAGATTGAAATCTTTATCGCTTTCAACCGAAAGCCAACATCATATTAGAGAAACATCTTCTTCTCGAGTGAAATCCACATCGGTTATGCGAGCACTAGGCATAGTGAAATGAATTCGAAGTTGAGATGGTGTGAGTTGAAATGGGTATTTATAGGGAGGGAATAGTAGACGTTGAATGAGGAACTAATGAGCGATGATCAAGTCAGAGAGGGATGTAATATATAGCGCTGGCGCTGGAATGACCATCGAGCGATATTATGACCATCTAGCGATGGACACTCTATCGGTAGCTAGAAACTCCATCGTGTGTGCCTATATGTTATAATTGACATATAGTCATATACGTTTGGCACTTTGACATACCCATGGTGGGTGCATATATGGCAAAATCTGGTGTTTACCATATGCATAAGAATAAGCCTAACTAGGTAGCTTCTTGCTCTGTGGTAGGATAGCAGTAACTTTAGCTTACAAAAGGATGTGAATCTTAGTTGTTGTTGTTGGCCAAGAAAGTACCAGTGACTTTGCTTCAGTACATAAATCTTGATCCTCGAGTCATTTAATTGGGTCTAGTTAGTTGCAGTGCTTCAAGATCAAAAATTCTCAAACAACAACTTACGAGTAAAACAAAATTTATCCAGACTTTAGAGTAAAAAATTATGCTTTGAAGCTGCCATGGTGATGTGAAACTTGAACTTGCAGTCCCATTCTGATATATATAGTTATGCTATTTTTATCAAGGCACTCATAACTTTACTTGGGGCAGCGTTTAACCTTGAACTGTCCTCAATGAGATGATTTGTTACCAATATTAGGGGTGCGCATAAGTGTATAAGACACGACCTATTACAATATTTGGCAAGTCTTTTGATCAAGAAGACCTAAAATAAATTTGGAATGTACGTACCATATATTAGTTTTAAGAATTCTGACTCTAGTCAAGTGATTTTAGTCTGATCAGACGACTCAGATGAGTCCGACGTAAACAAACACGGTACAAGTCTGTAAAGTAATTCAAAATTTAGGTATTAGAGTTTAAGCCCAATCAGGAAAATAGTTTTGAGTTTGGAACATTTTGGAGTTGGGCTTTCAAATTATTTCAGCCCAGCTTAATGAGTACCGTTAGTAACCGAAAGTCAAGACACAGGCAACGAATTGTCAACCAAAAACCTGTTTCCTTCTTGACTAAGGAAACTCCGTAACGTGTAGCATTATCGGCCGCCACGTGTAATAGATCATCTGTAATATACGCGGTCCATACACGCCGACCTACCAGAGACCACTTTCCTCTGTTCTTTCCGTCAAAATATTTCTCTACATATATGGATGCCCTCTAAGAATCAAAATCTATCTATTAAAACTACTAATTAACATCAGTCATCAGTTTACAAAATCCAAATTCATAAAATTCTATATAAGTCTAAAGATGTATCAACCACCACCGCCATCAGCTAGCGACGGAGCCAAACCCGGGAATCCGATCGTTGTGATTGCTCCTCATTTCTGTGCACCATATCCAGTAGATCTTACAATATCAAAGAAACTTATAAGTATTGGTGAAGGTAATTTTGGTGTTTTTGATATCAATGGCAATATTATCTTTAAAGTTAAAGGTAAGCTTCTTAGCATTCGAGACCGCCGTGTCCTTGTCGATGCTGCCGGTGTTCCTCTTGTATCTCTACAGCAGAAGGTAATTATTCTTCTTCTTTTTTTTTCTTTTTTTTTTTGAAGCAGAAGGTAATTATTCATTGCGATGAAGGTAGATTTATCAAAAAAAAAAAAATTATTGATGGTATTTTTAACTAAGAAAAATAGTAAATTAGGGTAATTAATCATATCATTTTATTTTATTTTCAGATAGTGACTTGCCATAGGAGATGGCAAGTATATAGAGGAGACAGCTCAGATTCAAAGGATTTGTTGTTCAGTGTGAAGAAATGTAAGCTTTTGCAGCTCAAGACAAGTTTGCATGTTTTCTTAGCATCAAACACATCTGAAAATGTCTGTGATTTTAAGATCAAAGGAAGCTTTTTTGAGAGATCTTGTGCCATCTATGCCGGAGATTCTAACAACATCATTGCTCAGGTAATTTCCATTTATTATTTGTAGATTGTAGGGATCCTTTTTTCGTTTTAATGTTTATTATCCTAATTCATTGTTAATTTATATATAGATTGTCGCTTGATTCTTTATAGTAATAATCGGTTGACAATGTTGTTGCAGATGCGCAAGAAACACACTGTCCAAAGTATTGTTCTGGACAAGGACACCTACTCAATCACTGTGTACCCGAACGTTGATTATGCGTTCATTGTTGCCTTGTGTGTGGTTCTCAATGAAATCAATATGGATAGAAATGATGAAGATTAAGCTCTTATGATCCAAGTGTCAATCTTTCCAAACTTTCTTCGGTTGTTTTCGTTTTAAATATAAAAGTTTGACAAATATCAGTGTAGTAGACTGGCAAAATCGGGTGATGATATGTTTCCGATGGATGCCCCAGTCAACCAATTGAATAGCCATTATGGTTGTTATACAGGTGTCTTTGCATCTAAATTTTAAGCACATGAAATTATCAATATAAACTATTATAGCTCCAATGATATTATATTTGACATCTTTTTTGATTATGATTAGCAGTATATATTTTATTTTCACATTCAATCTGTTCAATATAAGAGGCTTGCATCATATCCAAATGAATTATTTTTGCGGGTCAAAAACAAATTAAGGAAATAATAATGAATATAATATCTTATCTCAATCGATCCAACTAATACAACCGAAAGCGAAAAAACGAAAACGAAAGGAATTATCCAAACAAATAGTCTTGTCAATAATCAATTTTGTTCCTAAATAATAAATATAAAATTTTGTGACTCAACTAAGAGAGACCAATCATATCCCCACTGTTGCAATTGTCTATCTATATGTATATGTCCCACTATGTAGACTGTTTAGAAGAAATAGATTACGATCATCTTGAAATTGATAACTTCAAATAGATAAACAATCAATCAAATTAGTTTTTTCTACCATTTGAATAAAGGAAGAACCTAAAAATGGAGATTCTTTTCTTATAACTTATAGTTTCTCCCCAATATTAATTGGAAACTAAAAGATAATAAGAGGCATCTAATTGCATCTCTAGAATTAAATGATTCTAATTCTACCTAGAGAACACAAATAGGATTCAAATAAGAGATAACTCTCATCGTCATAAATATTCTAAAACATAACTTCACTCCTTTAACCTTATCTCTTCTAATTTATACTGACATCAAAGACATATTCGTCATATTCAAAGATAAAATATAAATTATGCTTCAATATTAATATGTGGCATCCACAATGCATCACAACCACAAGCCAAAAAAAAATGGTCACATCTTGGCACTTGCAAGTTGCCACTGTTGTAAACAAAGATAAGGAAGAAAATGATCGTACTCGTGGTTTAGGGTTCAGAATTGACTTTCGACTCATACGTACATGGCTCCGTTCCTTCGTACAATTTTATTGTATATTTAAGGATTTTGCTCATAAAAAAAATATTCTTTGAAGAAAGGATTTTTTTTGTTGTTTTGGGTACATCTTTATCAGCAAATGCTTTTTGGATAAATACAAAACAATGGACGCATGCGCCTACACATGTGAAGGCATTTGACAGAGTTCTGTTTTGCACTTTTAACTTGAAGTGCATCATCATTCATCACCCCGCCATAAGATGAAGTGATGGGGAGAGAACTTTGTATAACTTTTGTTTCTTAATGGAAACGGATTGACGCTTGCATCAGATTCCACTCGAAATAGTAAGATATGTTTCAAAAAGAAAACAAAAGAATATAATAAAGATAGGGGTTCCTTGGGTAGCTTCTTGTTGCTCTTAGCAATAGACAATAGTCATATTCAGTGTAAGCTCAGTGTTAATTTAGTGTCTATTTTTTTTTTTTATCTATATCCTATCACTATATCTACAAATAGTGAATTTCCGGGCTGTGTCCTATAACATATCACACACTTAATAAAACTCTTTGATTTGTTCCTCCAAGGTATCAGATTTCCAAAAACTTATTCGGTCCTTTCTTACAACTTTTCTTGATTTCTCTCTGAATATCAAGAACATCAAACCTAAAATTCAGCATAAACCTTCATCGTTTCTTCTGCAATTCTTTCTTCAATGACTGATAATTCATCTCTTATTGCTAAACTAATCAATGCTTTTAAACATCAGGAGAATTTGAATTCTCCATCTCAACCTAATTTTATATCTCAATTCAATGTTACTTTACCTTTTCAAAATATTTGCAATTTTGTTTCGAAAAACCTTGATCTAACAAATTATCTTTTGTGAAAACATCAGTTGAAATCCATTCTTATAAGTACAAATTTGCGAAAACATCATTTGGATACCAGAAGCAAAAGTGCTTCTGCTTTGTTTGTTTTTTTATGGATCTTATCCTCATCCCGCTTCTCAGATCCTAGAAAATGGAAATCCTAATAGCGTGTTTGGATAACAGAAGCAGAAGTCGGAAACAAAATTATTTTGCTTCACAAAAAGTTAAATTTTCGAATTCTAGAAGTCATTTTGAAATTCGACACCCAAATTAACTTCTGACTTTCGACTTCTAAAAGTCAAAAAGCTACTTCTGGTATGCTATCCAAACATGCTATAAGTATGTCTATTGGAATCAGATGGATCGCTTCGTTATGTCATGTCTCAACACACTTTTTAAAGATTTGTTTCGTATGGAACTCTTGGATTAACAACCTCTAAGCAATATTGGGATAACTTACAGCATGAGCTTAATGGTGAGGAATCACATGTATTCAATTAAGCGAGGTAATCTTTCAATTACGGAGTTCTTGGGGAATGTCAAGGAATTAGTTGATAATTTATCAGCTATTGGTGATCATATACCCCATTCTGATGTTGGTGTGCACGTCTTAAATGGTCTTAATCGTGAATTCAATCATTTTGTCATTACTACTCAACATAGAGAATCTATGTATAAATTTAGTGAGTTAATATCTCATTTGCTTCATCATAAGCAAGTGGTTAAAAAATAAGGCTCAAGAAACTGCAGTTCTTCTTGATTCTACAAATTCTCCTACTGCATTCTTTTCTAAGAAGAAAAATTCATCCTTCAAGAATTCTTTTCGTGCTTCTGGATCTGGGGGGAAGAATCAAGATTCATCTAATCATTCAAAATCTTATATTTCTAATCAAGATACAAGATCTTATAATGCTACTCAAGATACAAGGCCTTATATTGACTTCTCAGGCATAACCTGTCAAATCTGTAAGCAGTTAGGTTATACTGCTAATAGATGTCAATTCAGATATGTACCTGCAATACCTTATCCTTCATCTAAACCTTCTACTTCTAAAGATGTTTCTAGATCATCATCAGCTCAACAGACCTTTACTTCTAAAGATGCTTCTGGATCTTCATCAGCTCCACAATATTTTACTTGTTCTTGAGTACTAAAGTTTCTACTACAACAAGTGGTCTAGATTTTGTCATTAGCAATGAATAAATTCCAGATTCTGCAGATTACGCGCATTTGGACTACAATCCAGCTCTATTACATAGTTTTGTTCCTTAAATAGGCTATGACCATGTCATGGTTGAGAATGGTAAGTTCTTGACCATTACCCACATTGGCACTTCAGTTATTTATACTATAAATGTTGATTTCAGGATAAACAATGTGTTTAGTTCCTAGTTTATGTAAGAACTTGATTATGTAGCTCAGTTTGTTAAAGACAATAATGTTTTACTAGAATTGTTTGATTGGGGGTATAACATTAATGATCTCAACACTAAGGAAGTAGTAGCAGAAGGGCCAGTCTGCAAAAACTTATATCCAATTCAGATGGCGCCGATTGTTTCTTTGTCTTCTATTCTTGCTGCTACTTCATTATGGCATTCCATATTTGGTCATCCTTCAAATCAAATTCTTAGTAAGTTTTCCACATTATCCTCAATTAAACTTTCTTCACAATATGTTGATTCTTTTTGTCATCATTTCCAACCAGGAAAACACACTAAGTTTCCATTTTCATCATCAATAGATTCACTCATACTCCCTTATCACCTTTTCATTGTGATATTTGGGGTCCAGCTCCAACTATGTCTTTGGATGGTTTTAGGTACATTATTTTTATCGATGATTATAGACGTTATAACTGGATTTATATAATATTGACTCATAGAACTGACTCTCTCAAGTGTTTTCAACATTTCAAAAGCATAAATGAATACATTTTAAACACCTCTCTTGATTCTTTTCAATGTGATGGAGCTTATGAACTCATTAACGGAGTTTTTAGAGAATTTCTAGATTCTAATGGAATGTTTTTAAGAATCTCATGTCCTCATACTAAAGCTCGGAACGGTTTAGCTGAGAGTAAACATTTTCACATTACTGGGATATTGGAAATACCTTATCTTTACAAGCTTCATTATCATCTCATTTTTCGTTTGATTCCTTTTTAACTATTGTTTTTCTCATAAATAGAACTCCATCCAAAGTTATCAATTTCAAGTCTCCCTTTCAAATGTTTTTTCAAGAAAATCCAGATTATAGTTTGTTACGAGTTTTTGGATATAGCTGTTATCCAAATCTTATTGCTTATCGTTCTAGCAAATTTTGTGCAAAATCTGCAAAGTGTGTTTTCTTGGGATATAGTCCTCTTTATAGAGACTATAAATATTTTGAGAAAAACACTAAAAATATTTTTGTCTCTTGCCATGTCAATTTCAATGAGTCTGAATTTCCTTATGCTTCCAAGTATGACTCAGACTCTTCTTCTAACTTATCTTCTGAGTTGGTTTTTATGCCAATTGGTTTCTGTCCAGCACCTCCAATTACTCACCCACTCAATCCCTTCATCACTTCACCTTAAGCTAAGTCTATAGCTCCTACTATGCAGTCTGTCTCTACTTCAATTCCTCCTCATACTACAAAGGACTATTGCTAATCAATCCACTAATGGTATTTTAAAAAAGAAAGCTTTTCCATCAGACTATCTTGCTCATGCCACTGTCTTACTGTAGTTGCATTTTTTATGATGACCACACCCAAGTAGATCTAAAGGCTATAAATCTACTAACATTCAAGATTCAAAGACAAACATAATGTAAAGAACATGAAAGTAAAGATTAACACAAGCATATAACGTTGTTCGGCCATGAAGACCTACGTCCACGGGAAAGAAGATGTTTTATTTATTGATTAGGGTCTTACCCTTGAAAGAGCTACAAATATCACTTAGATTTCTCACTCTCTCTTTATCTAGATCTCTCTCAGGAATTCTTTGTAGAAAGACCATCTAGTATTACATAAGTTGTTCATTTCCTTCTACAAGGACTGGTATTTATAGGAAAGTTGGACTCGTGAAGGCCTGGTCTCGCCGAGCTGACGGAGCTATCGTGCATCTCCTCGTTGCTTCGGACGAACTCTATACTATCCCTCGTGATGGCCTGCTTGGTTCTCCCTCCGAGTTATCTCGCCCTGTTTATCATCATGTAGCTCCTTCTTGGAGAACCTCGTGATGTGTCACCTATGGGTTGTAGTATAGATCGCCCGAGCCTACTGGTACGATGTAAATTCGCCCACGTCTCTTCTGATCCTTCATTAAATGCAGTCCTTCTTTTTAGACTTGACCGTCTGGATCGATTAGACCACTCCTCACACGCGTCATTCATGTAACGCTTGTAGAAGGTGTCTCGATTCAGATGAAATCATCTTTATAGAGTATGATTCGATGTTTTCACCTTATCATTTTATCATGAAATCATACCTTAAGATGTTGACACTTGGTCATCGGGTTATTTACCCTCACATTTTGCTCATTTTCTTTGCAACTTGCCAAGGGCATGATGGGAAGAAAACTTCGTAACCGTCCGGTCTTTATCGCCACGTCCGAGACTTCCGCCACGTCTGCACTTTTAGTGCGCTTTTACCTGTTGGACTTGAGGCACCGTTTGGTGGTCCATTGGTTTCTTATAAAATCTTTCAGGAGAAGAGAATGATGTCTTTATTTTCTGTCTTCAGAATTCAGAACTTTTTCATTCTTTCTCTCCTCTGTCTTTTGCTGTTTCTTCTTAACTTCTTGTCTCCTATAAAGAAGTTCATTATGTATAGGAGGAATTCTCCATCTCGACCTTCAAGACGGTATGGCCTCTTTTATTTGTTCTTCTTTTTGTTTTCGTCGGTGGTTTACGCCATTATTTTGAACTGCGAAGTTCCTTCGTAGTTATCATGATTGCTCTAGTCAATGGTTCTTGCCATCTCTTTTTAACTGTGAAGTTTCTTCGTTCCGGCATGTCTGATGCTGATTTCTTGGAGATGATAAAGACTAAGCATCGTGGTCCCAACGAGATTATCGTGGTGGCGGGTCAGCTCGATGCTGGGCTTCTCCTTCCTATGTACTGCCCACTAGATTCTTTTCAGTACGAGTTGCTTTGCCTTCTTAGTCCCCAGCGAGCTATTTATCAGCCCAATGGCAATTTTTATAGGATCGCCCGAGAATGTGCTCGGCGAAGTCAAGACAAGGTTACTGAGAATGAGCTGAATGAGTTCATCCCTTCTCAGATGGATTTGTATACACCTGCGACTTTTATGGAGAACTATTGGTGCAACCAGTCCGATACCTTTGAGGGCTTTGGAGTTGGAATTTCTAGATCTCGGCGACCTCTCTGAGGTCCTCCTCTGATGTACGATTTGGATCCTCCAAAAATCAGCAACCTTACACTTCGCAAGACTCATGATTCCAAGTGGTTTCTGGCTCCTCTTCGTATTGTGGGGCCTTATATTTTTGGCTGGGATGAGATTGACAATGTCCTTTCTGGGATTCCTGAGATGCATAATCATCTGCCACCTTATAGGCCATGGAAGCTTAGATGGGCTCCTTCCCGTAGGCGTTCATCACAAATTGCTCGAGCTGCTGAGGATGCTAAGGTATATTGTCTTAATATTTTAACGTATATATACCTTGCCCCTGTTTTATGCCTGAACATATGATGCTGTTGTATTGTTTGAGCAGAGGAGAAGAGTCGCTGATGGTTCTGGGCCATCCACTGCTCCCATGGAGGTTGCAGAACATGCATTGGAAGTTGATATTGGTGCGTTGTTTGGCGAGAATGAGATTGTGGACCTTGGTGAAGGATTTTTTGGTGATATGGATCATGCATTGTTGGATGAGGCTGTCAATCTTGATGGCACTACCATTATATCGGAGGTGGGGATGCCCCATGCGAGTAATCTCGCTGATGCGGGTGTTCTTCCGGATGTAGGTGCTCGGGTTGGTAGCGGAGTTGGTACTGGGTACCAAGTACTTTTACGGGTGGTTTTCCTTCTGCTCCAGCTGCTCCTTCTAGTTCTTCTTCCACCGTCTTTGGTGGTGGATCCGAGGCGATGAAGATGTTATTCTCGGATAAGTATGCTCGGCTGAGCGAGGACGAGCAAGCTCGTATCTTAACTTCTTTTCCTAGATCCGCTCAGCGTCATCTTGTGCATGCGGTATGTATTTGACTATACTTTCAATAGTATGCTATTTATTGTTACCTCAGTTAAAGTGTTTCTAACTGGTGATGTTGTCTGATTTACTAGAGCAACAATCTGAGGGTTGGTATGCTGTCCGAGACTCGTGTTGCTAGGAGCTGAGCTAGAGATGCCGAGCACGATAATCAGAATCTGCGTCTTGCTGTGGAGATGGCCAAGCAAGAGGCCTTGTCCTTTCGCCAAGATAAAAAAGAGCTGGAAGGTATTTATTTTTTCTTTTGTCTAAGTTTTCATCTCCATAGTAGGTTTTAGAGTTCTGAATTAGTCCCCTCTATTGGTAGCCACAATCAAACATTTGGAGGAGAAGGTAGATAATACTGGTCATAGGCATGCTAGGGAACTGTGCAATCTGAGGCTCGATGTGAGCTCTCACTAGTGCAAGATTGATTCCTTAGAACATGAGAATGCACAACTTCAGAAAGATGTGGACGTTCATCGAGATCGCATCGTTGAGCTTCGTGCGATGCTAGATAAAGCTAAGAAGGTGGCTGTAGCTCGCTCAGATGAGATCAAGCTCCTCCGAACACAAAAGGATGGCTGATTAAGTGACGATCGGACCTCATGCCCCTGCTTGCGCAGGCATAGGATGACAGAGAAGAGTTAGCACGTCTCAAGCGAGATTTTATCCGGCTTGAAAAGGAGTGTGATAGACATATGTTATCGTGCCCGGCTGGCAATGTTGTCATGACTCTTGTTGAAGCGCAAATTAGTGCTTTAGATAATCAAAAAGCCCAAGTAGAATAGACCTTAGCTTATGTTTTAATTGAACATGAAGGTTGCCTATTAGCGGCTTTTGATTTATATTCACCTTATGCTTTTATGAGTTATTTCTGTTATATTGACTCTCTCCTTTTACTTCTCTTGCAGAGGCTCGTAAGCGTAATGCGGTGTTGGAGAGGCAATTGGAGGAAGTGAAGGTGGAAAAACAAAGTCTCGACGAAAAGCTTAATGAATTGGTGAGCAACCATGAGGAAGAGTGGAGGCTGAGCGTGCTGACAAGAATCAGAAGTTGAGCAATCTTCATGCTGAGTATAAGCTTATGATAACGAATGCATGCAGAACTGCCGTCCTGAGCGTCAAAGGGTCGCTGCTGCTGCCAATGTTGTGTTCCACCTCTGCCTGTCGATCCCGAGTCCGAGCAAGCTGCTACTGGAACTGCCGAGGGCGAGGAACGGGTGGATATTGAGAAAGGTGCGCCTAGCGATAGGCAAGTTTAAGTCCGTCAGTTCTTTTTCTCATATAAGCTTTGCTTTTCTAAGAACTTCTTGTGTTTCTCCTTTTTCTGTTTAAACCTCGTGTTGTTTTTGAGGTAATGTTTGGGAAGACATTATTTGGTAAGTCCTCGTGCTCCTTGCGAGGCAACGTGTAATTGGTTTGACTCGTCAGTACGCTAACCGAGTCCTCTTCTGTGTTGGAGGCATTATTTTGCTACACATACTTTGATAAGTCCTCATATGTGGGAGGCAATGATACTTTCTTTTGAAGTAGCTGTTTATATAGATGATAATTTCCTTAGTTGAATTACATCAAATGATGTGTGTATTTTTGTGGCTCCCAGGGGGGTTTTGTGCACGATGTTGGTCCAACCATGGGTGACAAAGCCAAGGAGTGATCAGTTCCTTAATTGGATAGGGCATCTCTTACGGTGTTGGGCTTTAGGCATAGCACATTCCCCTTCTCGCCTTGGTCTGGTGCCTTTATGGGCTTGGTTTTTCTTTTAGTGTCCTGTTTAGGTTACACTTGCCCCAAGGTTAAGTGATCAGTTGTGTGAGTCACTTGTTTATTAACCATTGTTTGGAGGGCAATATCTCGGTCAAGTGATTCTTTCCTTATCCAAAGGTAAGTACCTTGATTCTGGATATCTCCTGTTATGGCAGGACATCACCCGATTCGCGATCGTGATGGCATTACCTTAGGTCTATTTCCATTTCAGGTAGCTTAGGGTGCCCCCCGCTTCATCTTGCTTCATTCGGCTAGATGGCATTGTCTTAGGTCTGTGTCCGTCTCGGGCAGCTTAGGTATTTTACCCGCATCATTCATTGTAGAATGGAAGGTGTGGCTAGCATCGTGCCATAATCTTGATGGGGTTTTGTGATAATGCAAATATGGTATGATTATGCAAGAAAAAATAAAACAAAAAGCAAAAAATTACAAGAAAAATAAATAAATCAAAGTGAATCGAAAAAAGGGTGCAGAAAATTGCAAGAAATAAGTACATAAAAGGAGTAATTTTATTATTCTAAAAAGAGGGTCCGTAAGCCCTTAGTACATTCAAGTAAGGTTTCATGACCTTTTACAAGTAAGGATTCGAATCCTATTTTCATATTTTATCTTCCTAAGCGATAAGATGTTTAAGCATTGTATTGCTTGAGGTATTTGATGTTCTGGGGGCGCTCTAGTTCTTCCCCATTAGGTTTGAGCAATCTGTGTACTCCATCGCATGCCTTAGCGATGACTGTGAGTGGTCCTTCCCAGATGGGAGTAAATTTTCCTGCTTTGCGCTGGTATGGCGGGATCTCGCGCCAGACTTTGTCGCCTGGGATAAATCGCCTCTGATGGACACGTTCGTTGTATTCTCGGGCTGACCTCCAATGGTATTTTCCATTCTCCGGAGGACTATTTCTCGGTTTTCCTCGAGGTTGTCTATCTCAGCGAGTATCGCTTCGGTTGGTACGATAGCTTCTATACCACATGTGAGAACGAAGGGGGCCGTCCTTATTGCTCCTCTTCGTGTGGTCCGATAGGCCCGTAGTACATTGTGTAGTTGTTCACATCGGCTAGTCCCGTGTTCGTCTAGCTTCATCCTGAGCATGTCAGCGATAGCTTCGTTAGGGTAACCGTTTAGACTTAGGGGAGTGGAGAAGGCATTATGCTCCTTATTTTTCTCGCCGAGTGAGATTCGGTTATAATCCGAATATCCGTCTATTAGGGAAAGTGGTCCGCATTCTGATGTGGCTTCCACAAGATTATCGATATCGGGAATCGGAAAGATGTCCTTTGGAAAAGTCCTATTAATGCAAAGTCGTACTTCTTCGTTTTTCTTCGGTATTATCACCATGTTGGGCATTTGTTCTCCTCGGACGACTTCTGATGCCTCCGTTTTCTTTAGTTCATTTTGAATTGCCTTGTGATACTCCGGTGTCACCTTTCGCATCTTTTGCCTCATAGGCTTGTGCTTTGGTTCTTCTTTCAAGTGGTCTTGGCAGACTTCTAGGTCTATCCCAGGCATACCTCCCATGTGTCTTGCAGAGGCATTGGAGTATTCTTTTGATAATCGTACGAGCTTTTCTTCTTCCTCTCTGTCGAGGAGAGTTACAATCTTAACCATTCCCAGGTTTTCGGTTATTCTGTCGTTTATTCCCTTTGCGGGTTTTGAGGCCGAGAGGTTTGTCTTGAGCTCTCCATCATTGGAGAGGTCCTGTAGTTGCTATAAGAGCTCTTTGGATAAGTCCAAGGCTGGGACATTGTCCGAGGCTGGTACGTTGTTCGAGTGTCTTGTTTTGTTTGTCACTGCTACGTAAGCATTGATATCATCCAGGCTTTTAGCATTCTTGGCCCTTTTCTCCTTTGCTTTTGGGGGTTTTATCATGTTCTCGTCATTCTGTATGTCCATGTTGTAACAGTACTTGGCTTCGCCTGAGTCTCCAACGATCTCTGCGATCCCATCGAGTGTTGGAAACCTTAGTCTCTGATGGTAGGTCGAGGCAACTCCTTTGATCCCGTGGACCCAGGATCGCTCGACAATGGCTTTGTAGGGTGAAAGTACATCTACTACACAGAAAGTGGTTAGAGTGAGGATTTTTCCTACTCGAATTTCTAAGGTGACCTCGCCTCTTGGGCGGGTCGATGAGCCATTGAAGCCAAATATGTTATTGGTAGAAGGGATTAGGCATTCGTTTCTAAGACCCATTTGCTTAAATGTTTCATAAAACAAGATTTTGACAGAACTTCCTCCGTCTATTAGTATTTCAGGCACGACCCATGGCAATACCTTAGGCTTTTATTCCTCGCCCTCCTGCTCAGGCAATGCGATATCCATCGTAACCACTAGTGGATCGTTGTGGTTTCGTCCTTCATCTGGTGCCTCCGAGGCTGAAAAACTGATAGGTATTTTCATCCACTCCTGCATAGGAGGTTCTTTTGCCACACTGAAGACTTCGTCACCTTCGAAGTTTCGCTTGTGGATTCGTCCTGTAATACTTCCTTTAGGTGTGGGAGCAGTGATAGCTGAGTGCGATATTGTATTGCATCCCAAGTATTGTGCTTCACGTGGTATTTCTACACGATGTACGGGTGTTCCCACCGTTGGTTGGATCGCTGGCTATGCGATGTGCTCCTCGAGTTTTCCTTCATCAATCATGTCTTGCACCATTTTCTTCAGATATATGCACGAATCCGTCTCGTGGCTATAGAACTGGTGAAACTCGCAGAAGTCTGTTATATTCTTAGCGCGCTCGGGCTGCTGTCCTCTATTCCATGGGTATGTGATCTTACATTTCCCATCGATCTTCTTAAAGATCTCGGATATAGGTGCGTTTAGTTTCGTGTAGACTGGGTCTACAAACTTTCCCTTCTTTTGTTTGGCTTGCTCTCGCCCTTTCCATCCTTCACTTCGATGTTTATCGAACTGGGTAGATCCGTTGTTGGATCGCCCTGCTCATTGGGATGATACTTGAGTCCCGTTTTTGGAAAAATTACTCATGCCTATATATATACAACCATAGTTTAGGTCGTAGACGACGAATTATCGATCGGAAATTCTATGCTCACAGAAGATTGGACGTCATTCATCGTCCAAGCGAAAGAAAGACGAAACGTCCAAGAGAAAGAAAGACGAAACAAATAGAAAATCGAAGAAACTTAAATCTGTAGTTGTTACCCGAGAAGACGAACTATTCAACATATATGCAAACAGGAGACAAACACGATCGAGCCAGATGGAGTTGAGTTACTTTGTTCGGATTTGGGCATCGAACATACCGATGTCAGGATACTGATGCTTGCATGGAAGATGTCAGCTGCAAAGATGGGATACTTTACGCGGGAAGAATGACGAAACGGCCTCGCTGCATTGGAAGCAAAAAGTATGAACACATTATCAAAGGTACTCACGAAGTTGGAGAAAAAAGTTAATAAGACATCCTAAACCGAGTTTTTGGAGTTCTATTCATATGCATTCCAGTACTGCTTTACAGATGGGCAAGGGGATGTTGAAAAAGAAAGCATCTGCGAATTGTTAGATATGCTCTTAGGTTCTTGGTACCCTGCTCAAGTTGGTAAACTTGTTGAGTACCTTAAGTTTCATACCGATTATAAGGTGATCAGCAAGGACCAGTGGATGGGATTTTATCGGTTTTGCACCAAAGTAAGTTTTCCATACATGACGAACTATGATGAAGACAATGGATTTTAACCATTTATCGTAGATAATTTTGTTGAATGGATGAAAGAGGGGAAGAATTAGAGATTTTATTATGGTGCATAAAGAATAATACAAGTTTTTTTGTTCTTTTGTTTATTTTTGATGCTAGATTGGTATAGGCATGTCCCCTGCCTGACTACACCTCTGGGAAGGTCCGGCACTGGCATGCATAGTATAAGTATCATAGTTATAGTTAAGGAAGCTTTTGTGGAATTTGTAGCAGTATATTTAGTTCTAATTATGGAATCTGTGGCATTATATTTAGTTCCGATTATTAAAGCTTTTCACAATTTGTGTCTTACAAAAACTTATAAGAAGAAAGAATTTTTTGTTTTTTGATAATAGTTGAGATTCGAATTTAAATTTTATAAAATTATCAAGATATAGGACTGTCAACGGTACCTATCGAAACGGATATGGCCTCTATCATATCCGTTACCAATAAGATTACCGGATATCCGATATCCGATAATATCCGACGGATATTCAAAACATTTTCCATATCCGTTCCGATAACAATGTCGGATATCCGATAATATCCGGTAATATCCGATAGTAATTCATTATAATAAAAATAATTTAAATTCTTTTCTAGTCTTTCTGTACATTTGATAAATTGTAAATAAATCAGAGAAACTCTAAGGAAATTCAACTAAATAAAACCAAATACCTTGATCAAATGCAAAAAAATTGACTTTAAAATTATTATATTAAATTATATTTAAACAAAACTCAAATCTTTAATCTTCTCTATCAGAATTGAAAAATCCTCCGCTTTTCTCACAACGAACAAAACTAGTTGTGTTTTTTTTCTTCCATAATATTTTTATTTCTAAGTCTTCATATACTACCAAGTTAACAACTAAATATATTACTCAAAAAAATTAAAAAAAAAATCGCATATGCATTCTTTAACGGATATTATCCTATAGGATAGTACCTTTTCCGTATTCGTTTCCTTAAAGTAAGAATATCCGATAAGGTATCCGTATCCGTTATCCGTTATCCGAAATTTCGGATAATATCCTAACGATTCGAACGGACTCGGACGGATATCGAATATTCGGTTATCCATTGACAGCCCTATCAAGATACCAGCATATATCAATCCTCTTTTAGTGGTTTTCACCATAACAAAACAGTAAACAAAGAGACAAAATTGGCCGGCCTGAAAAGAGGATACCCTTGGCTGTGAATTTTCCAATTTTTTTCGGTTTCTTTTTTTTGGAGCTACCTTTCAGGATCATCCTTTCTCTGCGGTGGCTTCTCTTATTACATGGCACATGGTGAAGTGACTCTGTAGTTGGCTTTTAACTAAGTTCGATTTTTCCCTTTTCTTTGACCTGTGCTATGAAGCATTCTAAGTTTGATTTTGCCCTTTTCTTTGACCTGTGCTACGAAGCATTTTAGTTCTAGTGCATAATGGACATGCATCTTAAGCTGTCAGATTTACTATTCGAGAAAAATATTTATTCAATAAGTTTAAAATCTGACGGCTTAGAAGTATATGTTAATTCTGCTTGTTATGTTTTTTTTTTTTTTGTTGGTTTAATCAACAAATTGCAATTTTAGCTTAGGTTAATTATTTAAGCGAACTTATACCTCGCATAAAACAGCACACAACCAACCATTTGCATGGGTATATGTTTCATAGTCCATATAAGCGCAATGGCTTTGTGATATCAGATGTTTAAACACGCCGTGGATTGTTTAAGGAGATTTCAATGTTATTAATTCTATTGAGGAATAGAAAGGGGTAGGAACCTTCTTAGCATTGCTATGACAGAGACTTTAATGACAGAGACCAATAATTTTGTTGGTCTAATTGTTATGAACTTATGAGCAAGTATAGATGCCTATTTCCTTTTTGCTATGTTTAGATTATTACGAGCAACCACTATGGCAAAAAATTTATCTAGATTGTAGATTACAACTAACCTTTACCTAGTGGGTGCTGGAGATTGCAACATCCACTAGCCAAGGTTTAGCTTGAGAAAGCTCGGTTTTTTTAAGACGGATACCAGGTATTCCTCCAATTATTTAGTTTCCGTCTTTATTTTTTTATATAGTACCCACGGTTTTTATTTTATTTTCTAGTTTGTACATAGAACAACCGATATATCGAATAAAAAGCAAATTGACCGAAACTCAATTTTTCCTATATTTATACATAGGCGAACCGGTATATCCGATAAAAATGCAACTTTATGGAAATTCAATTTTTCCTATATCACTATTTGGAGTTTTGATCACCATAATTTTTTTTCCTTCTTTTGTCTTTGGCTACAAATACAAATTATAGCGAGGAAAAACCGACCACAATGTTTGCTCCACTAGAACATGTAAATATCAAGCTTTACGTCATAAAGCCGGTAAAATCTATAATCCTGGTTTCGTCACTGGCTCGCATACATGCTTTATTTTTTTTTATTTTTTTTCCCAAAACTAGGCAAAGTGATTTATTAACTAGTTTCCCAAAAGGTACAAAAAGCTTAAGTGCATAATTTTTTTTCCTTCTTTTGTCTTTGGCTACAAATACAAATTATAGCGAGGAAAAACCGACCACAATGTTTGCTCCACTAGAACACGTAAATATCAAGCTTTACGTCATAAAGCCGGTAAAATCTATAATCCTGGTTTCGTCACTGGTTCGCATACATGCTTTATTTTTTTTTATTTTTTTTCCCAAAACTAGGCAAAGTGATTTATTAACTAGTTTCCCAAAAGGTACAAAAAGCTTAGGTGAGGGGGCTCTTAGTGGGAAATTGCCTGTGTAAAGCCATAAACAGAACACCACTGGATTTAGCAACTGAAAAGTGAATTATCCACAAAAGACAATATTATACAAAAAAATTAATAATATTAAAAACTCAACAATTCCAAAAATAATATTAAAAATTCCGAAAAAAGAGTAATAATATTAAAAATTCCAAAAATAATGCTATGGAAATGACCAAAATACCCCTTCAAAAAACAGAACTTCTTTTTCTCTGGAATTTTTTAACTTTCTTTTTTCTAAACTCTTATTCCTCTTCAAAAGGGAATTTTGATTCTGGTTTTTGCCGAAGAAATTTCTACAGAGAGAAAGAGAAAAACAAGGAAGAAGAAGAAGAACAACAAGATGACTTCTTCGTCAGCTACAGTTGGAGTTGACAAAGCAACAAGTGATCTTCTAATTGGTCCTGATTGGACTATGAACATAGATATCTGTGATTCTATCAATTCTCATCGATGGTAAAATTCATCAAAACCCATATTACCTTTCGTTAAAATCTTCCATCTTTGTGTTTATCTCTGTGTTTACGATAAAGGGTTATTGTTAGTTTCTTCAAATTATATGATTGCAGCATGAATAAATTCAATGTTCTTCAGAGTTTAATAAATTTTGTTATGTTTTATGACTGTTTTACCCTTCAGTGAGGGTGTAATCTTGGTGATTATGTGTTGAATTTGGATAATTGGGTTTGTTTTTTGTTTAATTGATGGTGGTTTTGATTGATGTGTGTGTATTAGGCAACCTAAAGATGTTATTAAGGCTTTAAAGAAACGTTTGCAACATAAGAATCCGAAAGTGCAGCTTCTCGCGTTAACGGTATGTGTATCATTGTTGTTGTTGTGTAATTTGTGGTAGGTTAGGTAATCGATGACAAAAGGGGTTTGATTATGTTGTTCGAACGTCAATTTTGATTATGATGTTTGTATTTTTTGATGCAGCTTTTGGAGACAATGGTTAAGAATTGCGGTGATATCGTGCATTTCCAGATTGCGGATAGGAATATTTTGCAGGAGATGATTAAAATTGTGAGGAAGAAGGTAAGTTTTTGTGTTTTGCAGTATGGGTTAGTGTGGTTGCTTTGTGCAAGAAGGGATTGTGAAAAGATTTTTGTGTTGGTTTTGTTCAGATGGATATGCATGTGAGGGATAAGATTTTGGTATTGTTAGATTCTTGGCAAGAAGCGTTCGGTGGAGCTGGTGGGAAGTATCCACAATATTACTGGGCATATGAAGAACTAAGGGTAAGCAGCTGTTGTATAAAGTGTATCTTTGTTGTCTTGAATTGGCTTGCGGATTGTAGCGCTTTTTTCGAAACTTACCTTAAAAGCTTGTCATATCAAGTTAATAAAGGGTGTGGTTTAAATGGCAGAGATCTGGTGTACAATTTCCTGAACGTTCAAGAGATGCAGCTCCGATACATACACCGCCTGCTGCGCCTTCAGCACCAAGACATTCTCAGGCTGGCTATGGAATGCCAAGTGATACTTCACGGAGACTTGATGAAGCTATGGCTTCAGAAACGGAAAACTTAAGGTGAGACTTGTGATCGGATATGTTTTTGGTTAGCAACTCCTGTTATTTATGTACTTTCCATATATGGGGTAACTTTTGGGTTTTGAGGTTCTGCTTCGACTTGCCTTTTTTGTTAAATCTCTTTCTGTTTATTTCAGTATGGCAAATTTGTATTCAATGCGAAGTGTTCAGGAGCTCCTAAGTGACATGCTACAAGCTGTGAACCCAACTGACCGTGAGGTAAGTAGTTTCCTTTTTTCTGAAAATATCTAAACACGTGTATAAACAAGCAAGGTCAGGTACCACGATGAGATGCATCGAACCAATGCTGATACTGCTTCCACTTTGGAGGATGTTGAATTATGAATGACCATAGCACTTTAAATGCTTTTGTAGGCTATTAAAGATGAAGTGATAGTTGATTTGGTTAGCCAGTGCCGCTCCCACCAGAGAAAGCTTATGCAGATGTTGACTTCGACTGGGTGAGGATTTCTTCACTTTCTCCCTATTCCTAATGGATACGCTGTATCGGCTTCAAAATTGTTAGTTATTAAATTGATCATTCTGGATTATGGAACTGTTGAATTTTTGGGTGTTTTTCGTAGTTACATGTGCCGTCAATGCAGAGACGAGCAGCTTAATGGACTTGAATTCTTATTGTTCTGTATGCAGAGACGAGCAGCTTCTTGGTCAGGGTCTTGAATTGAATGATAGCTTACAGAGTGTGTTAGCGAAGCATGATGCTATAGCATCTGGATCACCCTTGCCTGCTGAGATGATCAATAACTCGCCATCTGGATCACCCTTGCCTGCTGAGGTGATCAATATCTCAGCCAGCCCTGTACCAACGGAAGTAAGAGATGCCAGTCCGATATCAAATCCTGCTGCTACTAGTATTGCATCTGCCACAAGTAGCCAACTGGAAGAGGAGGAGGATGAGGACGACGATTTTGCGCAGTTGGCACGCAGGTATTTCACTCGAACTCTATTCCCAGCATCTAATATAAAAACTAAAAAAATATTATTAAAATGACCAAAATACCCTTCATAGAGCTTTTGTGTTTTTATGGATGCAGGCGTACAAAGGCAAGTGCGATGTCATCTGAAATTAGTGTCCAGAGTAATGGTGCAGTTCCAGCGCCCTCAACATCTAGCCCAAGTAATGCATTGGTTCTGACAACGCCACCTCCTGCAGTTAGGACCAGCGCCACAAAAGAACAGGACATAATTGACCTACTGAGCATCACCTTATCTACAACTTCAGTATCACCTCATGCGCCTCAATCAAACACAAATCAAACCATGAATCAGGTCCCTTATTCCACCACCACAGAAGGGAATCCCTATGGCTCACAGGTTTACACTGAAAATCAAGGACAAGCAACTTATAGCAATTACGTAGCACCATGGGCACAACCCCAACCACAACAGCAACAATGGGTTGCACCACAGCCTCAACCATGGGTTGGGCAACAATCTCAACCACGGCCACAGCAATGGGTTGCACAACAATCTCAACCGCAGGCTCAACAATGGGCCACACAACAATCTCAACAGCAGCCTCAACAGTGGGCTGGGCAACAAGCTCAACCATGGGTTCAGCACCAAGCTCAACCACCACAAGCACCAGTGCAGCCACAACCATGGACTGAACAACAAGCTCCACAACATCCCCAACAACAACAACAACCTCAAGCTCAGGCTCAGCTCCAAGCTCAACCACAACAACCACAACCTCAACCATGGGCTCAGCACCAAGCTCAACCACAACAACCACAGTCGCAGCAACAATCATGGGCACCCCCAGCATCACAACCTCAGCCACAACCATGGGTGCAGCAGCAAGCTCAAACACAACCACAACCACAAACACAACCCTGGGCTCAACCACAATCACAGCAGTGGGGTCAACAGCAAGCTCAAGGACAATCACAAGCATGGGCTCAACGACAACAGCAATCACAACCACAAGCTCAAGCTCCTCGGCAATCTTTCAATTACCCTCCGCCACCATGGGCCACTGCTACTACTACCACGACACAAGTAGCTAAATTGCAGAGCCATAACTCTTTTCCCGCTAGAGGAAGCAATGGATCAGCTATTTCTGAAGGACACAAACCGTTTATACCCTCGTATAGATTGTTTGAAGACCTGAATGTTCTTGGAAGTTCAGATGGAGCTAGCACCAACTCCCCGAGAATGTCGGGCAAAAGCATGTTGGGTGGAGGAAAGTAAATGAGTGATGATTGATTGTGTTTATATAAAATTCTCACATTCCGTGGCCGTAGTGTATATTTTAGGGTTATTTTTTACGATATTTCGACACCATTAACTTGCATGCATAGAAACATCTACATATATTAGATAACTTTCTTTTTCCCTGTAAACCATGTCTATTCTGTTTTGCTATTTTGCATTTTACCATCCGCAGCATCCTGATGATATGGCTGTCTAGTATGCCAGACGGTAAAAACTATGATGATTTGTCTGGTGATCCTGGATAATTACTTTTGTTGGATGAATGGCATTCTGTAATGTTTACGGGCTGTTCAGTGTATCTTAGTTCTTTTAGCCGTTTTGAGTTACAATCATCCACAAGAGGAATCCATGGAGGACTCTGCTTCTGAGGCATTACAACTGAACATTCGCAATAGACAGATTTCCAATGCTAAAAAAAATAAAGATTTCATTGATAAAGAACAACCATTTACAAGAACCAAATTCACTTCCAAAGAGTCTAAACACTTAAATTATATTGTGATACCAAGTATGCTGCGGCTTTTACAAATTGAAAAAAGAGATTAAAAATGAAAAGGAAAAATATTTACAGCTTTTACCTATATATATCATCAAATTATTTGCAAAAGCCTCCCATTGGAAACACAGGATTCCAGCCCAACATGTGAGAACCCTCTGCTGCGGAGGCTAATGAATGTGTAAAATACAATTTCCACACGTGGGCTAGACCGGTATTTCCAGACACACAACTATAGAAATCAGCAGACACTAACCGAAGGTCCAGACAGGCGCTCTCTCCAACAGAAGGCATAAATAACCGTCCCAGATTTGATTAACATGACGAGACCCGTATTTACAGATGTGGATCATGAAGAGAAGCTTGTCTAGGTAGGATTGGTTAGGTAAAAGTGTGTTGTGTGGGTATTATCTTGCTTGGGGACTGTCATCGGCATATATGGAAACACAAGCATCAGCAGAACCAGCTGCAAGCAAGGACTGGTACGGGTGGAAGGTGAGATAACTTACGGGACCAATCTTCTGGCCTAATAATGAGGGGTAGTGTCGGATAGTTCCAAGTTGATCTCCTGTAAGGCTGAACACTTTGATGAATTGCTTGGCCGATCCACTAGCAATAACAGGAGCATGTCGATGAATTGCCAGTGCAGTGAGTGAGCCACGGTGAGCGTTAATACTAAGGTAAGCACTAGTTTCTTTTCTAATATCCAGAAACTGAATGTCACCAGCTTGAGACGCGCTGATAATCTGGACGGAGATTTATCAATAAAATAGGTGTCAAATCACATTATTTTGTCAGTTTTAGTATTATAAATCATGAACAGCCCAAATTCAGTAACTGTGATTATAGTTGAGCAGAAACTGAACAAAAGTCGCACTTACCTTTGCTGGATCTAATCCAGGTTGAAATCCAATTCCCACCACTCTTTCTACTCTTTCTATGTGTGGACGTGTTGTACAAACGACCCTAAAAATTTAAACAGGAAGTTGTGAGTGAGATCAGAAGGTGGACACTAAAACTACCACAAAAGAAAGCATAAGTGGGAAACAAGAACTTACATTTCTGGGGTACGGACATCAAATAACCTGACTGTACCATCAACATATCCAGCTGCAAACTGACCCCCATGAACTTGAGAAGCGGACTACAAAAGAAGATATATCAGGATGGACATCAAATCCAAAATGCACATCTGTACGCTTTATTTCATACATGAACAATAAGCTGATCCAGGAGTTCAATTGATATCAAGTATTAGACAACTTAAGAGATTTTAAAGTCAGACAAACGATTCAAGCTGAAAAAGGAAGCGGTGATATTTTCTATCCTTTAATAAAAATGCTGAATGAACCGAGAAAAGCAAACATTGCAAAAACCACACACACACAATAAGTGGGCCCCTCCTGCTAATCTTAAGGGGGTGGGCCCACTAACTATATCTGTCTCTACCGGTTTTGGCAATGTTTGCTTTTCTCGTCCCTCTAGAAGTGTTGAATAAACATATGCACACTGGACAAAAAAAAAAAAAAAAAAAAAAAATGGAGAACAGAAAATAAATCAACCAGAAGTCACAACTCACCAATGCTGAGATGCTGCTCTCCGGTGATGACATAATAGAATTTAATATCTGCTCTTTATCCAGATCCCAAACCAGGATGGGAGATGATTCCCCAGAAGCAAACTAGTAGCGATGACGAGTAAAAGAAACATCAATAAACTAAGAAACAGCAGATTACCAACCATGTGACCTCGAGTACATCAAGATTCTGCTAGCAAGGGTATAGTGTTTACCAGATATCCAGATTGTTGCTGCCAGTCCACAACAGTATTCATGCTTCGGACACCAGGCTTATGACCCTGAACCGAAGAGAATGCAGTTACAAGCTTCTGGCTACCCTTTGTCATGTAGTCTTTCCATATACGAACATTTCCGTCGGCTGCACCAAAAGAACAACATACCTCTCGGAGTTATTTGGGAATAAACGTATGCCATGTGGAAGTAGTTCATTACGACCACCACACCGCCTTAATTAACATACCAGTGATCAAATCTTACATGAAGCAACAAGAAGCAAGCTATCATCAAGCTCATTGACCAGGCAAAGCTTAGATATTCCTTTCTCCATAAAATTGTGGTTGTCAAAGCTATTGAGAGGTGCAGCTCTCTCATAATCCCATATTCTGAGAAGAAGAAAGAAACACAATGAGCAACTACCGATCGCAATTGCTAACACATAAATAATCGCAAAAAGAATTTGGCCAATGCAGTACCAAATTTTAAAAAGAAAGGTGTTTAGCTAAAAGTGAAAGCGGGTTTGTGGGCCTGACGCACAAATCACCATATGAAAGCTGGGAACTGGAAACAGAGTTGAATGAGAAACGCATGTACCAGTTACGCAATTTACCTGATCCTTTCAGTCTCATCAGCAGCAATAACAACAGGAGAGAAAGGGTGCAGTAAAGCTGTTTTTGTACCCGTTTCAAACCTGGTATCCCAGCTAGCTATTTGATTGTTAAGCTTGTTTATAGCTGCACATTGCAAATGTAACAGAAGTCACCAACAGCCACACAAATAGTAATATTGGAGTTGTAGGGAGACAAAAGAGAAAGTATTTGCACTCACAAGAGTGTTGACATTTAGCTATGCGATCAAGGGCAAATCTTTCCCTCTCTTCTCTGCGACCCAATATTTCATCATTTTCATCTGCTCCAGTAAGTAGAGGCCTTGAAAAATGACCACAACTCCAATTGTAGATGGTAGATTGAGGAAGCAGACTGCGTTCGGATCCACCAGATAAAAGGGGATCAGCTAGCCCTGCCTCAGGAGAGTTCAGCAGATGTGGCCTGAACTCTAAAGAGCAAACTCTTCGCATCCCGGTGAGGAAATTTTGTCGAGGGGGACTGACAGGTGGAGTTCTAAATGTCAGAGGTATATGACCTGTAAGAAATAAGCCAGACGACAATAACTTAGCAGTTGTTATGCAAAATAGCCAGAACTTGGATACCTAAGAGGGTTGATACATAAATAGATATCATAATTACCTGAATTCATGTCGAACCATGAATTTGATCGTGCTAGTCCAGCAAGGTTAGGAGTAGGAGCAGCAGCAGGAGGATCACTCTGACGGACACTGCTACTACCACTAAAACGCAATGTCTTTGTAGGAATACCAATTATCATGAGTATTTTACGTCCAAGTCCTGCGACACGGGGAGATGGATCCTTGGCTAGAGTCCACATAGCCAATACACTCTGAGAATACATTCCGCTATCAAAAGGTCGTGACCTTGAATAATTAATAACCCCATTGCTAGCAGCATCATTTAACAGTATTCCAGAATCAGAATGTTGAGATGAATTATCTGATAATGGAGAGCCATGCATTATTCCCGAAGTAGCAATAGGGCTGCTGGTGGAGACCCTCTCATCTCGGCTCACGGATGTATGATCACTTCCAACCCTCAACACAGGACCGATTTGAGAAGGAATTGTACCTCCAGGCATGTAGTGGCTGGTGCTAGGATAGCCACTACTTTGACCACTAATATTAGCCAATGATGGTAAAGAACCAAGCAGAGAGTTGGATAATGGTTTATTGAAGTATGCAGAAGCAGATGAGTGTAAACTGTTATAATGGCCGGAAGCAAAGCGTGCAAGAGCTGTCAAAATCATATTTAGCTGATTCAGGCATTGCACAGTAAAACAAGTAAAAGACACTATGTGGAGTAGGGTTTAAGTCACTCACCTACAGCTACCTCAGCCCTAACCACGGGACTTCCATCTGAAACGACATTCAGAAGGCTTTTAACAATATCCAATTCAGCCTTAACCTTTTCATCTTCATCAAAATCTTCACACCCTCCAAGACTATCTCTGAATGAGTCAGATGCAGTTTCAAGAAGGGTACCCAATGCAAACACAGCAGACGCCCTGACCTGCCACAGGATTTGACTTTATTACCATGTAGTTGCAGAATACAATACTAGTTAACCGTCTCGCGAAATAGAAAATTCAAAGAAACAAACCTCGGGCTGGGGTTCTGACAGTAGTGTTGCGAGAATCGAAGATGCATCTGCACGCAAACCAATGTTCTGCGCTTCAGGGAAATCCTCCCACAGTTTTCCCAGGCAGAGACAAAGCCATTGAAGAAGTAAGGGCTCTGACTGTGCATCATTTGTATTATTTGTAGGCTGAAGATGTTTCAAGCACATATGAATCAAATCTGCTTTAACACAGGCTTCCTGCCCTCGTCTATGAGAATCCACGATAACAGCCAGAACAAATGCAGCCATTGCCCGCTGCTCTGGATATGCATCCATGCTATCTAGAAACCTAATGAAATACTCATGCCCCCCATCCTTCACCAGATCTACCTGACATGACTAATAATCCACACGAGAGAGAGGAGAGTAACATAAGAAAATTGTTGCAGTTGGGGAAATTAACACACACAAACAAAATAAGTTACTGAAAACATGCCAGACAATATACCAAATAAAGATGCCATGAAACATATTTTCTAAGAATGCTATATTCTAAGACAAGTATGAAACACAAAAAGTAGTACAAGTAATGATGTTAATTCCAGAAAATGTTTTAGTAAAACATTAACTACCTAAGCATGCTTTCCTTAGTCATATTGCACCGCAATTGAAGAAATGAAAGACTCATGCAAACAATTTAGCATGACTATTTTTGAGCTTTCTGAAAATACCTTGTCAAGGGCAAGAATCTTTGTCCATATAAACACAAGAATTTGCCTCAACTCCACTGCTGTTGTTTGTAGCAATTTGAGTACATATGGAAAGATTCCAACAGATAAGGCCTACAAGACATCAAAGGAAATTAACTCAGCAAAAGAAAGAAAGGAGGTAGCACAGGCCCAAAGAGAACAATGCATTACCAGATCAACAGCCCAAGGTCCCATATCAAGGAATCGGCCAAGAAGGACCAGTGCCCGAAATCGATGACACTGGCTGAGCAAAACCTACAAATAAAGAGATGGTTTATATTTATGTATGCAACAGTAGGTATAAACTGAAAACATTAAAAGTGATGCACTTATGGTAATGAAGATCAGGCGTGACCTTTCTTATTAAAATGACAAGACATGCGGATTTGAAGGACATAGTAGCACAGGTGAAATAAAAACCGTGAACCTTTGATTATTTTTTTTCATTAACATTAATTCAGATAGGTACAGATCAACATAATCCATTCAATCTCCAAGATAAATGTAGCAAGACTATACGATATGTAACCTGTGAAAGAGATGTGAACTGAATCACCTGAAGGACAATGGGCAACTGCTCCGGTGGTTTTTTATTCTCAGATCCATGGTCAAGCCACACCTCAAAAGCCGTCAGTTGTTCAGTGAAAAACGGGCTCGACTGAAGGTCAACACAAAAAGAAAATAAAAAAAGTTAAAGCCAGCACAATGTTTTCCAAATCAAGTTCAAAACCCAAATCTACTATGCAACGTATTCATATATTCATCTACCTGGAACTCGGCATTAGGTTCTTCAACCAATGACGGAAGCTGCAATAGGCAGAGTTCAGCAGCCATGTCCCACGCGTCCCTATAATAGTTAGGCTTGGTTGGTCAAAATTTCCCCAAAAAAAAAAAAAAACACGATAAAGAACAACAATATACCACCAAAATTCTCCAGATACATACCACATATGATGCTGATGGGTTGAAGGCAACATAGGATGTGAAATTGGTGAGCAATTTGCAGAACGCATTATCCGTTCAGCGAGTAAGAAGTTTCTGAATAGGCTAGCAACTAACAAGTCTTGCCTGAACAACCTCTGAAAAAGATCTGCACAAATGCAAAATTTGATATTAAACACCCAAGTCACTAAACCAGCACAATTATAAGGTAACCTCCTTTGGACAATCAAAATCATTGAGATTGTTAATTACCATGTGGGAGGACATTCCAAGCAATTGTGTCTGTCACTGCTGTAAAAATCCAGTTCAACTCTCCCAGAAGTGTTTTCCGGTCATTTTGACGACCAGGAATTCTGTCTATAAGAGAGTGATCAAGGGTATCACGAAGTAATGATCGTGTACAAAACCTGATGTAAAGAAGAGAAAAACATTAAAACGAGAAACACGGCATTAAGAGAATGGACCTGGGAAATAGAAGCCAAAAATAATATGATTCAAAGAAAATGCAAGCAGAATGAAATAAAAAGTACCATCTTAATGCCATTTTGATTGGCGTTGTTAGGCAGGAAGTGAACACATCAGCAGGAAACTCAGCACTCTGAGGAAGAGTTTCATGTGCTTCACAGGCCGCCAGTAGAATACAATCTTTTGAACTCCCAGGACCGGAGGAACTAGAAGTGTTCCAATCTTGACGCTAATTAAGAGAAAGGAATACTGTTTAGTTATAAACACATATTTTTTAGTACACACAACATTTAATATAACTTTCACCATGTTGCTAACCTCTATAAACGCATTGACAATCATTCCTGCAGCTGAGCAGTCGAACACATAAATAGAGGGTGTCTTCAGCCAGGAATCCAAGTCGCCAATTGGTAAAGGAATGTACTGGGTGTAGCTCTACAAGCAGTTTGTGTATATGCTATAATTAGAACCTTAAAACAAGCCAATACTCTAATAAAAAAAAGTGAAATGCATCAGGCCAGATATGGACCTTATTAAAAAGCCAGATTTCACCATTCGCAGTTGGTTTTGGAACTCCATGGCCGTTATAGTGAAAGAGTACTCTCTCACCCTTGGCATGCTTACGACAGGCAAGACAAAGTTTCTTCACTTCATCTACAGTGGGATCTAGTTGAAGCTTATACTTAGCCTGCAAATATCATTAAGCCTATTAAAGTAACAGATCAATGGATGAACCAAACAAGTTGGGAGTGAAGAGGAGTCATCTTACCCTAGGCTGCCATCTCTCATATTGGGCAAGCAAGGATTTACCGATTGTATCAAGTGCTTTTGGAGCAGCCATAGCAAATGGATCTGCACAGGGGAAGAAAGTTAAGGAGAGAGCATATAATGTAGTTATGACCGATAGGTATAAGAAATGTCAGCTCATATCATGGGTTCATTTGTCTAACTTTTTCCTTCTCAAATCTGATGGTAAAGATGGATTGATTTGTTTCACCATGCATGTATCAGAACCACTCTATAATTTAGCAACGGTTCAGTCAAAACTCAAATGTTCAAATACAGGGCATGCTTTTATCGAAATAAGGTAAATTGTGTATAGTTTTTCTTGATCGGCAAGGCTCAGTAGTTTCTAACGCAAACGCCACGTTAGTGGAGTTTCTTTAATTTTCGTGTATCACATCGCAAACAACAAAATGATCATGCCCAGAACCATTTTGCTGAGAACGACAAAAGGTGTATACATTTAAGTTGTTGATAATGTAGGACAACAGCATAACAAAAGAGCATGAATACAAATAACCTATAATAAGCCCAAACCGAAGAGATGATAACATTACCTATCCAGCACTCCATTCTTGCACAAGGAGATATTTTAATTACATCCGGTGGATCAACACTAATGTTTAAACATAACACCAATGCTACACAACCAGTCTTCATCTGCAATAAATTGTTAACGTCAAACTGACATGAATTTACGAAAAAAGATAACTCTCAAGCCTATTAGCGGCATCCAAGTTTACACATACAAGGACCATATGAATATGGCCAGTAATAAAAGTGCAGGGTCTACGCACAAAGAAATTGGGAGTGAAAATTCAGAAGTGTGCGCTAGCAGTTATCACTTATCCTACTATGCCATTAAATTTCTGATTGACCTCCTATTTTTACGATTAACCAAGTACATAAAACGATTCACCAAGTACATAAAACAACGATTGTGGCTAAATTGGTTAGGAAGGACAAATTACTCCTTGATAAATACGTTGGCGTTCATATTATAAGACCCCCCTTTCCTTTTAACACCCAATAATATCCAAGTTGCATAGATGAACTCTTAACAGTAAAGAATATGTCCTGTTTCTTGCAACGGTGGCTATACGAAACAACTAACTAATCTAATTGTTGCTATGGATTCAATTCATTAGTGTCAAAGCTACAGTGATAACTACTACTAACCCTAATTTTTCACAAATTCCAAAACATGAACCCAAAATCACAAAAATGCCTACCAGAACTTCAAATTGAAAGGAAAACAAAAGATTACCCGGTCTTTCGGTCGCCATTTAGAAACCAACCCACTCTCAGAAGGACCAGAAGGAACACAAGCTTCAAACGCATCATGTCGAAACTCACATAAAACAATCGTCTGTGGCAAATACGCCATACTCGTGGTACCATTCATACCCGCATTGCCACCACCACCACTACTACTAGCTGTTGCTTCAGAATCTCTCCTAACATATTCACCATCTTCACCTCCACCACCACCACTACGATTATTACTAATAGAAAGAGAAGAAAACTCATCCAAATGATTAGAAACAGAAGCTACTGAAGATGATTGTGAGAATCTAGACGCCATTAGATCTCCCAATGCCATTCAACAAAAATCACCAAAAACCTAACCCTGCCCTAATCTCGCCACCATCAAAAAAAATCAAACCCCCAGTATTCAAAATCGCGTTTTTCGTGAACCCTTTGATCGGATTAGGGTTTTCTGTGTGGAAATCTGAAAAAAAAAAAAAGACTTAATCAACGAAGCCGCTGAACCAACAGCTTAACATAGAGAAACTATGAAGGAATGACAGAGAATCCAGCTCTAAAGAGGAATAACCAGTAAACCCTAGAAAAATCCCCCCAAATCGAAGAAGAAGAAGGAGAGAATGGAAAACCCTAGTTTTTGGTTAAGCGGAAAAGAAGAGGAGGCTCTCAGAAGGGGGGAATGGCGGCAGTGGAAACAACAAAAGGAAAAAAAAGAAAGGATTTTGGGAAGAGAAAACTTAGAGTGTGTTTGTTTTTGTCTATTTTTATTTTTATCAAAGTTTTCGGTAATTTTGCCAAAATTATACCTTGAAAAGTAAATATGGGAATAAGTTGGTTAACCAGGGTACTCGACCTGTTGGCTAGGAAATTTACTCTCAGTTTTGTCCCGTTTGCTAGGAAAGTGATTTTTCTATTTTAATCTATTTTTACAAAATTTAGGCTAATTTTTATGATATATAATGCTAATATGTGAATAAGTTGGTGAGTTATGGCATTGGAGGAGGCCGACTAGCTAGGAAGCTAACTCTCATATTTATGGTTTTGGTGATTACAACCGGTTAGCTCCCAAAATATGTAAGTAAACTAATTTGTTAGTGATTAATTTATGTACTTGAAGACAATAATTTGAATTTATCAATTTGCACTAACGAGTAAAATTTTCACCATTATCACCATATTGGTATTTTAATTCCAGAATTCACACTATGATGTTTCATACACAATCTACAGTCTAGAATACCATCAAATTTTTCAATCCAACCCTTTTGAAAAATCTTTGAAGTTTTCAAACCCTTTAAAAAGAAGGGTTGTTAAAAATCCTTCTGAAAATATGTCGTTAAGTTGGTTGTTAAAGTCATATGTTACTTTAACCTCTGCAATTTTTCCATATTCCAAAAATTACTATGGAAAAAAAAATTACAAGGAAATTTTCAAAAAAAAATTTTTTACAAATGTGCAAATGATTTAATGAATATATACACCCACCGTATTTAGACCTTGTGCTTCATCTTTACTACTCTTTTCTTTCTCTTTATTCAGAAACGAAATAAATTTTGTTTCAAAAATGGATTGATTAGAAAAAGTTGATTCTTGACCACTAATCGATGTCATTTCTTGGCAGTGTGTGCATGCGTGAAATTGCCTGCAGGCCAGCTCAATTCTCTGCACATTTTCTGACTGCAAGATAGTAAATTAAATTGTATATGCATTCCAAGAAGGATCAATTTGAATTGATGGATCAACAAAGAACAAGATGGATTGAATGAATGAACTAGCTAACAAGATGCATCATTTCATGATTTGTACTCTATAGCATTGGTGTAGTCACATATTCAAAGTACCTACATTATTATTATGTCATGGGCCATGGCATGCAAATAGATACAGCTAGCTTTTCTTATACTGGTAATATATCAATTATGTGTCTATTAGAGCTGAAAATGGCTCTTATCCGTGAAAGTTTCTACCAATAATGTTCTACCGAGTTATCAATTGCCTACCGTTTTCGTGTAGGACCAGTCATTCCTAAATAATTACATTATTTCTAGATGTATAGCTAGATGTAGAGTATTGATAGGTGGTTATAGGGGAAACATTTGTAGGAAAAAGTGGACACCAAGCGAAGTCTTATTAGAGCAACCAGTGTGAGAAATTTTTCTAGCTTTACATGAGCCGTAGATAAAGAAATATCAAGTAAAGTAATGTCAGACACACCGGAATAAAATCTCGTGAAATCTACCGAAACGGAGAGCTTAAGCCCACCTAGGAGAAAAATAAGGAAGTGGTTTTCACACATTGTAAGAAGTCACACATTGAATGTGTCTATCGATAGATTTCACGTGATTTCAACCTTGGTAATTCTAGAATTATTCTATTGAGTATCAGTTTTTGCGTTCAAACGTTAACCTAAACAAGGGTTCCAAGAATAAGAAAGAATCCTTGGGCCCACCTTGAGAAAAATAGAGAAGTGGTTTTCACGCGGTAAGTCCCACATTGGCTTTGTCTGTCGATAAATTTTACGTGATTCAACACTGGCGAATCTAGAATTATTCTGTCGCATATCAGTTTTTGCATTTAAACGTTAACCCTAATTAAGGATTTCCAGGGTAGGAAATGCCAAGGAAATAACGCATTTTCTTTCTCACTTTCACAACTTTGTGAAGCTCGCAGGAAATATTTTCATAATATATGGCCAATTCTAGCCAAGTCCATAGTGCTTGCTGAAGTAGAAACTTTTCCTGATTTATAAGGTTTTGAGGGAAAGTTTTATATCCCTATAATCATAGCAGAGTTAGACTGACTTCACTTGCCAACTAACAACTTATACATTGCCCTTTTTATCTCGTAAATCCCTTAAATTTGTTCTCTCTTTTAATTCGTCGTCCATATTCATACAACAATTTTTTTATTCTTTTTTGCTCCTACCTAAAATCCTGCCTCTTTATCGGAATTTGGTATCATTATTATCTCAAAATCAACTTGGACAAATTAGAACATTCCAAGAAATCGGCAATTAAGCAATATATTATTCTACCGACCCAAGTTGGAATTTCCAACACAAGACAATCTTATTTGGGATGACATCCATGAAATGACGCATGATCCAACCCAATTAAGATTCTTAATCAAGAGTGATTAACATTAACAAAACAACTTAATTACTTGACCCTAGATTTTTCTTTCTTCCTTCTTCTTCCAAAGCATTCCATCACCTTCACGCATGCTTTATACGCACCGCCCACCCAATTAACTTATTATTATAATTTCGTGTGGTGTGGCTGCCCTACCTAAAAAGTTCAACTGCCCTATCAACATTTCTTAATCCATATATATATATATATATAAAGACTATATATTCTCAATAAAGTTCCACTAAATATTCTCCAACAAAATGTGGTGTTAATGAAAAGAATTTCCCTTTTCCGTCAAATCTTTGTGATTTACATTTGTCTAATTCACTACTAAATGTTGTAAGGAAGAAGTATGAGGTCCCATAATTTTGTCCATTTTTTTGGTTTTTGTACATTTTTCCCTTTCATCTCTGCAGAATTGGCTTGTGGCATGGCACAAAATTCACATTCCAAATGAAAGCTATATATCCGTTGGATAGGCAATTCGTTTGGCATGAATGCCATGGCAAGAGTGATATTTTGTGCGTAGTTTGTTCATGAAAAATGTGTGTTATTATAACTATGGTATAATAATAAAGTTATCGAGTGACTATACTGGAGGTCTGAGTTCAAAATTGGTGTGCATCAAATTTCTTTTCTTTTGAAATTGTTAGTCTATGGATCCCTCTATATGCCTAAAGTCAATGAAATATTCAATAACTATGTATATGCCCATTCTTCATTGGTTCTTTTATTCACACTAGACCTATTACCTATAGATCCCCTTTTAGAACAACTTGCAAATCCAACTTCCACATATAATTGGCCAAGGACATGCGGATTTCTCCAACTGTTTACCCTTTTAGTGGGAAAGCATCAATCCCCGTTACTATAGGGAGTATATTTCATTGAACATAAATTCCATCCCTCCTAAACATTAAGGCATGTGGTAAGTTAAATAACATAAATCATATATATCTCTGAACCTTTAAATCATGATAAGTAAATATATAGTTGAAGGCATCTTTGCATATTATGGCAATGTGCATTCGATTCTTATAGCTTTTGTCAAGTCACTTAGCTTACAAGCCATGCTATATGCAAATGGAAGTCCGGCCAGAAGGAATAATACATTCCCTTGAAAATTCTTTATGAACAACACCGGAGAAGACATCCGGTAGTGTTTTGGCGACTGTTGTTAATTGTTAATCTACCAGTTCTGTTCATCTGGCATGGGTACAATGGTTAGTATCACCTGCTAAAATTCACAAAAGAAAAAAAGGTTTTGTTGGGGTAAAGTGGACACCATCATGGTGGGAATACTTAACAAAAAGCACATACTTTATAAAAAACTTTGGGAACAGGGGACGTGGAGAACAATTTGTTTAATCATCAATCACTAAAACTGTAAAACATGCATGTGAGAGCACACAACGAAGTGACACTCCCTCCATTGGGATAACAATATAACATGCAGTTTGACTAAACAAAAGCTGGTCTTGCTGCCCATGCAGCTCTCTAGCTAGCAACAATTCATGCAAGTGTGAGTACTATTAATAATAAATGTTGGCTGTATTGAAATAGATGGTTTCCAAACCCTAATAGTACTAATTACTTTAAACATCACCATGCTATAGATTTGCCTTAACTAATGTAAAACATCTTTAAGTGTTTTCTTCTTACTTGTGCCCTTGACTTTTAAGTCCATGATGATAAGATTACAGCATGTTATGACAACTATATGTCCCGTGATAGGTCCTTTTCATGGTACGCTAATGTCTTGGAGTAATATGATTCTAAAAAATGCAATCTAGATAATGTGAAATGATGATGAGTTTTAGTTGGTCCTTAACGGAGTTGTTAGGACTTTGGACCATCAAATTGAAG
>JAJJMB010001184.1:1685571-1697619 GCA_023531105.1 Papaver atlanticum | reverse complement strand
AATATACACAAAAGAGATGAAAAATAGACACATAAATGTGTCTATCAGGGATGCATAAGGAATTTCCTCTATCTTCCGGTTCTCAACATCATTTACAGGACACTAATCACGATTCAACTTAAAATGTTTTGCAAATGGATAACTTACCGGCTCAGCCTTTTCCGTATTGAAACTTTGCAACACTTTCTCTATATAGCTTTCCTGTGATAGCCACAACTTCCTTGCTTTCCAATCACGAGAGATTTGCATGCCAAGGATACGCTTTGTTGTACCCAAGTCTTTCATAGCATAAGACTTGCTCAAATATGACATCAACCTGTCAATCTTTTTCCTATCTTTGCCAACAATCAACATATCATCAATATATAGCAAAGGAATAAGAAAATTACCATCAGCAAATTTTTGAATGAATACACAATGATCTGAAGTCGTTCTCTTGTACCCATGTTCTTCCATGAACGATTCAAACTTCTTGTACCATCTTCTAGGAGCTTGCTTCAAACCATATAGACTCTTTTTTAACTTGCACACCATGTGTTTATTGCCTTTGACCTCAAAGCCCTCGGGTTGTGCCATGTACACATCTTCTCCAACTCATCGGGTTGTGCCATGTACACATCTTCTAGGAGCTTGCTTCAAACCATATAGACTCTTCTTTAACTTGCACACCATGTGTTTATTGCCTTTGACCTCAAAGCCCTCGGGTTGTGCCATGTACACATCTTCTCCAACTCACCATGAAGAAATGTTGTCTTGAAATCTAATTGTTCTATCTCAAAGTCTAAACTAGCTGCTAGTGCCAAGACAACCCGAATAGAATGAAATCTCATAATTTTTGAGAAAAATATCGTCAATGTCAACACATTTCTCTGCTCAAAACACTTTACAACTAAGCGTGCTTTGTACCTTGGTTGTGAATTGCCATTTTCAGTCTTGATTCTATACACACATTGTTTTTCAGAATTTTCTGGTTTTCTGGCTTGTTAACAAACTCAAAAGTGTCATTCTCATCCAAAGAGCTCACTTCATGTTTCATGGATTTTACCCACTTTGGACTTTCAGGAATAGTAAGAGCTTCTTTATAAGACTCTGGTTCACCTGCATCTGTGAGCATCACATACTTATGTGGTGTATACTTTGTAGCAGCTATCATGGGCCTGCTGGTACTTCTTAACTCAGCTTCTGGTTTTTGTTGCTCCTCTTGCTCAACATCACCCAATGGAACATCTTCATGAGCTTCATTTTCATGATTGTGTTATTCTTCTTCATTGCCATTACCATCAACACCATTATCATGTTGTTCAAGAGAAGGAACAACTGGATTTGAATCTAAGGTCGTATCATCTTGAAGCTTTGGCATCTCAATCTTCTCAAAGTCTTCAATTGTTTGGTCTTCAAGGAATATTGCATCCCTAGGAACACACACTGCTTCGCTTTGTCATCATGTTTTGATTTTTGATCTTTTGGGATATGAAAAAATTCCCTATAACCAAACACTCTCAAGTGATCATAAATATGCTATTTTTCTCTCCATACCTTGTATGCTACTTCTCCATCTAACGGTCTTAAAGGAAATCAATTGATTAATACACACCAATATTCATTGCTTCACCCCAGAAATGCTTCTGCAACTTGGAATGAGATAACATGTACCTAATCCTACCAAGAATAATGTGGTTCATCCTCTATGCAATACCATTTTGTTGTGGAGTCTTCAGAATTGATTGTTCATGTCGTATACCCATACTCTTGCAATACACTTCAAGTGGCCCAATGTACTCTCCCTCATTGTCAGAAGAAAGACACTTCAAGGTTCTACCTATTTCTCTTTCCACCATGCTGGGAAACATCTTGAACACAGGAACAACATCATCTTTGGTCTTAATTGCATATGACCAAACCTTCCTTGAAACATCATGTATGAAAGTAACAAAATAAAAAACACCACAAAGTATTTTGACCCTCAAAGGTCCACATACATTAGAATGAATAAGATCAATAATTCCTGAGTTGCGCTTGGGTAAATCTTTATGAAAAGAAACTCTAGTTTGTTTACCAACTAAACAATGAGTGCACTTATCCAATTGCATACCTTTCACATTTGGAAAGACTAGTCTTTCAGTGAGGATTTGAAGTCTCCTCTCACTAAGATGACCAAGTCGACTATGTCATAACTTGGAGGTTGAATCTTTGTAAATAGCATTTAACTCACCTTTCAACATCTTCACTTGTATTGAGGATTTGAAGTCTCTTCTCACTAAGATGACCAAGTTGACTATGTCATAACTCGGAGGTTGAATATTTGTAAATAACATTTAACTCACCTTTCAACATCTTCACTTGTGTTTTATACAGTGTTACACACTTCTTGCCTCTTACAATAACCATGGATCCTCCCTTGATTAGCTTACATTGACCACCAACTAAAGAATTAATGTATTGATGTATTAATGTACCCTTCATCATCTAACGCACCAGGTTACATAAGTGAAAACGTGGGGGTACCAAAATACACCACCAAATTTTTCTTAGGCAATTTGTATGGACAAACTTAAATACAATTCCGAGAGTTTAACTTAATGAATCTCAATTAAGGAATAATATTCAGAGTTATATCTCCTTCTCTCACAATCAGAATGTTTACAGAGACAAGTCCGTGAACCTAATTTACGTGTGAGAGTACTTGGACGATTGCAAAGATCAATATCCAAGAACCAATCAAGTCGTATCCAACAAACAAGGATGGATGTATCTAGCTACTTTGATTGATTTACGTACAACCTGTGATATTTCAATTATAAAGATAAATAATATAATGCGGAAAAAGAAATAACACAGACACCAGAAATTTTATTAACGAGGTAAACACAATTGCAAAAAAAATCCGGGACCTAGTCCAGATTGAACACCAAACTGTATTAAGCCCCTACAGACACTAGAATACTACCAATTAACTTCAGACTGTAATGTAGTTATTGAGACCAAATAAAACCCTCACAGCAATTCAGTTATAGTCGCGCTCCTTACGCCTCTTAAATCCCAGAAGGACTCCGCGCGATTGATTCCGTTAGCTGGCATCCTTTACATCCTAAGAGTTGCTTCAACAAAATTGAAGACTTTATACCAATATATCTCCCACAGATAATCCTATGTGTGTGATTTCTGTTAGCTACTTATGATTTACTAAAATTCATAGAAAATTATACTGTACGAAGAGTGATAATGCAAACCGTTGGTGGGATAGTAGAAATATACAAAATTTAATAAAAAGCCCCATAGTTCTTTGTTTTTGATGTAAAAGTACGTAGATGTCCTAAAATTTGATTAAAATTGTACCCAGATACCCAAATCTAGAACGATTTTTTTGGGGACCATGTTTTTTTTTGGGTGACCATGATTTACTTAGGCACCTTCCCTATACTTATAAGGAGTATCCTAAATTTAGAAAATGACTAATTAACTTATCCATTATCCTTGTTTAAATTATGACTAACCTAATAAGCTCCCTCTTAAACCTACTAACTTAACTAAAACTCTAATTCATAAACACAAAAACACAATTTTTCTACTAACCAATATTCATTTTAAACTCTTCTCCTATCCTTTTGTTTTCTCTTCATATTCATAATCGTTTTGAATCCTGATTTTAGATATTTGTAAATTAAATGTACTTTCCGACTAATCCATGTTTTTTTTATATATTTGTGATTGATAAATTGAGTGAGTAGTAATCATAAATATTGAAGTTGCAGAGAGAAGTTCGGTTAGGAATTTTGTGAATTTTTTTTGTCGAACTAGCCGAACCTGATGGAAATGAACAACATGAAGAACAGTTTGGCTATTTCGCAAAAAAAAATCCTATCCGAACTTTTTATTTCCTATCCGATGATTTCTTAGCATAATTTTCAGATAAATGTACGGTTACGTCAACGCAATTTTTTTTCCTCCTAACCGAACTTATCTATGAAATCCTATATATTGAGTATGATTACGTCGCAATTTTTTCTCATAACCGAACTTTTCTCTGAAAACCTATGTATTGAGTTCGATTACGTCGTAATTTTTTTCTCCTAACCGAACTTTTCTCTAAAAGCAAAAAGTACATTTGCATATAAGTTCGGCTACTTGTGCCTTCATAAACATAAGCGTAACTACAGTTGCATATAAGTTCGGCTACCTGTTGTTCATATTTTGTAGCCGAGCGTGTTTGACTTAGCCCAAATCAACCTATAAAAAATTTCTTTTCCATCTCCTCCTCTCTCAATACACTACACCATATCCAGGTTTTTGTCACAGGTCATATCTGATACTAATTAAATGTGTCACACATATATGCCGTTGGAGAAACGGTGTTATTAATAATTGTTGTAATCTGTTGCAACGCTTTTTTCTATGTCAATTATTAATTAAAGTCACACTTAATAGCCGTTACAGAAAAAACAGTAACGAATGACCTAATTTTAAGGTGGTGACACGCTTCCTGCTGCTACAATTAATCCAACGGTTTTAATTGTTACTTCATAAATACAACAATTAGGTTGATGACACGTGTCCCTTACTATCACATATACAACAAAAGTTATTAGTGTGACTAATTAATTAGCAACAATTGGACCTGGGACACGTGTCACCTTTCGTCACGGTTATAGTAACACATATAAGAGTTACCGATATTTAGCAACAACTTCTTAAGAGACACGTGTCTTTTTTGTCACGATTACTGTAACTTTACACTGTTACTTTCATTTATAACAACACAGTGATGGTGACACGTGTTCTTTTTTGTCACAATTTATTGTCACAGTTAACCGTGACAATTTTCTAAATAACAAATAAAAAAAATATGGATAGCCCAGGTCATTATGATGGACCTGGGCTTCCAGTTTAAAGGTCTGCAATACAATTACAACTGAAACGCAGGCCATTCTTCTTTTTCAATCTATTCAAAACATGCAATTCATACATTTTCTGGATCTGCAAACTCTCCACAAATTATCATTGTTCTGCTCATCATGAAATTTAACCAAAAATAATTGAAAGCTAACACTTGTGAGCTGCAACCAAATAAAAACAAGCTCAACTTCTCAATAAATCCAGAGTGCAAGTGGGGAGTTGAATTCAACTCCAGATGGACCCAACCATGGAGAATTTTGTTTTGGTCCACTGCTGATGCCTGTTTAAGAATGCAAGTGAACTATGCTGCTCAGAAATTTTATAAATTCAAAGCTTTCAATAGACCAAGTAGTTAATTATCTGAAGTGTTAATGATCAATTCGTTATAACTACGTACAGTGATTTCCGAAGGCGTCTGAGATCTGCTGATGCATTATCTTAACGGCCCCAACAAGTTCTCCTGCAATGGAAACAACGTCATTAGTACTCTTGAGAAGTTTTAATTTCATCGGAACAACGGCATGTTCCCCGTATTTCACCAACAGAAGAGGACTTCATGTGAACGTGCAAAGGACACTACAAGAAGTAAATAGTTTCTTCAAACCATGATGGTTTATTCCAAGAAATAAAGAGAAAATTAGTAGTTCACAGAACATAAGAACATACAAACCAGTATTTTGTCGAATCAAGGAATAGATTCTAAGCTTAACATAAACTAGCTTATTCTGATAAATTCTTCTCAACACACTGTATATTCAAGAGCGGTATAACATGAGAACATACAAACTGAGTGGAAAACATCTGCTACAACCCTGGACAAAGAATAATCCTACATAACTGATATTTTGTGAATCATACTGGTGTTAATATATCTTTTGAGCTTTAGTGCTACTTGAATCTATAAACCAGACCCAAAACAAACCAAAGAGGCAATTAACAATGACAATGAAATTTTGAGATGGATCCAGTTACTCAAATAGAGTAATGGATTCCAAGCTCTAATTCTGACACAAACCGGCTTATCATAACAAAGGATTAAAGCATAACTTACACTTGAGTAATTTGCCGACTCTCGTGATTCCCTCTTAAGATTGTAATTCTATCTCTATAACGAACTTTCAAGGCTACCAAAAGTGTGACAGTCACTACAGAGTAGTAATTAACCACGATCTGCAAAAACAGCAGAAACCAAATAAAATAGATTAAACGAGAAATTCAGATTGAGTGAAAACCTCAGCTTATAAGAGCAAGAAAAAAATAAACCTGCTTATGAAAATCGGGCGCATTCTAAGATGTAATCGCATTCTCAGGTCATCTTAAGAAGAATATTAAGAAAGAGGTTCTAATTGCCAGCTGAATTACCCGAAGAATCTGTACGCTCAGAAACTTATGAAGTCTATTTCTCCCGTGCGTATGAATACTAGGTATCGTGGTTTCCATGACAAGGACCATCAACCGCAACACCAACACCAACACACAACACAACCAGCAGCCAACCTCCAGGTCCAAGACTACCACCGCCAACACCAACACACACGAGAACCAGTCAGCAAACCAATCCAACATTACCACATTCCCCTCCACCACTTCCTTCTCACCATAATCAGAATCCTACAATAAAAACACACAAACAGAAATTACACATCCAGCAGTTCATTCATAGGACTAGAGAAAACACTAACCGCCAAAATAACCTAACTAAAAAATTCCCAAACCTGTTTCGAATCCAAATCACATTCGGCAGTTACATTTCCAATCGCTTCCATATCACTACTCTGCACAAAACAAACTATCAAAACCAGAAAATCAAAAAAAAAAAAAAAGTACTAAATTGAGAACTAAAGGATTTACAAATTTGAACAAATATTAAGGGCTTTTCTCAGTAGTAAAAGCTGTGTAATCTAGGGTTTGAGGAGCAATAAGATCAAAGGGAAAGTGAGATCAAGGGTGCAGTACAGAGAGAGAACGAGAGAGCAATACCAATACACTATGAATCAGCTGGCAATTCAGCTGCATATTTACCAGAATCTGGGATGCCAACGATCACTTCAGGTTTGGATTCAATTTATGTGAGTCGATTATACCGTGGAATAGCATTGACTTCGAGGAATGCCCATGAATGAGTAGTATGTAGTTGATTAATCCTACTTTTAAAAGCAAAAGTAATGGATTAGTAAATACAATTACCCTACTTTAGGTATATATAAATTGAGTACAAATGGAGCTTACCCCGCAGATGTTGTGCTTGAGAACCCCCAAAATGTAATTCTCCCCGCTTCTCTGGTTTTGACTGATCTTCTCAACGATCACGGAGGTATAAAAATGCGGGTTCTCCTTTTCTTGAACATTTTCGCATTTACAATGTATACATATTACGTGGTCAAGAAACGGAAAGCTCGCACCATGTGCCTGCAATAATGAGCACACCTTTTTCCCTCTTCCTTTATCCGGGCTTGGGATCGGCATTGCAATTGCAATGGCGGAGTTAAAAAGGGTGTGGTCAACATATAGAAGAACAATAGAGAAACTACATTCCGTAATTAAAATAGGAGCACAAACACTTTGTCTTTCACAAAAAAAAGGCGCACATCCACATTATGCCAAAAGGCATTTGCTCCACAAAAAATACGTGCGCCGTCACACATGTAGCAAAAGCTGCACTATGTTCTTAAAACAAGCAATAACTAAACCATAAGAGATTTGCTCCACAAATACAATTAAGCATGTAACTTAAGGAGCTCAAAAAGATAAAATCAGACACATCATATTCATTGAGGTGATCGATGGTGCCATGCCATTTCATGTGCTACCCTAGGTACTGTAATATCCCGATTTCGGCAGTGGTTGTCCGAATGGAATATAAGTAATGGTTTGTCCTTTCCTAACACCGACGCCTTTTCAGCACAATTGGCTCCAGAGTTGGCAGAAAACTCTGTAGTTAAGTGTGTTCGGGCGGGAGCAATCCAGGGATGGGTGACCTCCTGGGAAGTTGCTGCTGGATTACCGCAGCGATGCCCATTGAAAACCCCACACTGCCGGATAAGCGCAGTGGCTAAGTGGGGACAGTATCGGTGGAGGGATGGGTCATTACAGGTACAATATTTAACCTCTTGAGCCTTGGCCCAAGAAGAAAATATGTCAATACCTCAGAAGGTTCAGTCGAGGACGGCTCTACACCATTAGGCATCCCAGATTGAGGATCAGCGGGAGGATTTGGTAGAAGACCAGCTGCGTTGTTGGAGTTTTCACCCATACTCATCTACAACAAATGAGAAAAATAAACAAGAAGTTAAACTTACATCAACAAGGTATTATAAGATTAAGCATCTACCCATATCATAAATACTTCTAAGGACAAGAATTGTTACAACAGTCTTTTACCCATAGTACTTACATCACTATACTCCGAATCTTCTCCAAGAAAGGCCTCCCAACTGGCTTGGTGATTGCCATCACGTGGTTTTGGTATGTACTCCATGGAAAACCTGACTGTTTCATTCACCAGGTTCTTCTCCTTGACAGACCCTTCAATGTACCTTTCCCTGTATCAGTTTGCACATTGACATTTTATTAGAAAAGAGATGTGTTATACAAAATAACAAACATCACATAAGCGAGGCCAAATTCATTCCAACACAAAGACATTCTACACTAGGTTCTGAGAAATAATGTGCCAGTGTCTGCTCAACATTATGAGCTAAAACTTCTTAGGTTGTCAATGTGCAGTCCCATATCAGTTAGGTAAAAATAAAGATACATCTAAAGAGGTCACCCAATGAATACGTAAAGATTATCACCCTACTAAACTACCATTGAAAAAACTAACAAGGGTCAACTGGAATTCAATTTTCAAAACAAACCCACTTCTCCTATTTGTTCATCTAGTCAATTAGATTTTTGCTTTCTACAAGTTAAGATGCTGAGAACAACAACATTAAGACTTGAAACAAAAAAGTTAAACTTTCAAAACCCAAACATATGCCAAGCTTTTTGTCTCCTAGAAATATAAGAAAGAAAATCGAAATTGAAGAACCGAAAATTAACATACTAATTCTCAATCCCTAATTTTATATAGCAGAAAAGACCCTAAATGAAAAACTTTGAAATGAAAATGAAGAACCCTAAATCTGAACAACAGAAAAAAAAAAAAAAAGACCCAGATATAATCCATCAACTGCGAAAAACAATATAAATAAACCCAAACGTATAGATCGGTATCTATTCAGTGAAAGTGAGGGATAAACTTTAGAGAGACGAGATGAAAAATAAGCGATACGTACATCTTTCACAAATCGGAGTTAATATGTGAATCATGGAGAGGATTTGAGCGATCGGAGTTGATCTGTGAATCACGTAGACGATTTGAACGAAATTGGTTCAGAAAAAGGATCAGAGAAAGTTAGGGTTTTTTTCTTCTCTTAGTTAGAGAGAGACGAGATGATTTGAGCGAAATTGTAAAGAGTTGGGAAAGGGATGGCTAAGTCATGTGGTTGAGCTTTGTCCATCAAAAAGGAAAGGTTTAACGGTTGAGGTTTGTCCATTAAAAAACATGGACGACTGGCATTTGGTTTGAGGTTCGCATACAGATTAAGGGGAGTGTGTGAGAAGCTGATAGCCGCATTATTGTGTCTAATATGTCTCAATTGTATATATTGTTAGTGTTCGATTTTGTATTTATTTTGTTATTTTATGTCTTTGTAGGTATTTTTAGAGAAATAAGCTCTTGCGGCGAAACTGGCTCGAAAAGTGGTGTTTTACACCCTAGGATAGAGTACTAAAGGCACCCCAGAAATGCACCGGAAGCACCCCAAAAATGTGTCGAAGGAACCCCGGAAAAATTACTATCTACACCCAAAAATTACTATTTGCACCCTATAAGACAAGTGCTAAAGGGACACCCGTGCAGGATTAGGAGGAGGACGTGTTCTTCTCAAATTCAAAAAATGAATTTTGGAGGGAAAATATTTTCATTAACAGCAGAATTTCGATCGGATGTTTGGACGTGATTTAGTGAGATTCAATCCCTGAAACTTAGTGGGTAGACGTGATATGACTATAGAAAGCTAGTATGGGTGATTTTATCGATCAAATTTGGCTGGATAACTTGGTTTAATCCAAACAGGGAGTTGGAGGAAAAACATGAGCTTGCATGAGTTGTGAGAAATTTAAACGTGTACTGCACGTGCTTGGAAGACTTAATCGATATTATGGAGCGTGAAGAAGGTATAAAAGGAAAGAAATACAGCTGCAGATGCGTGAAAATCAAAATCAATGAAAAAAATGGAAAAAATATACCCGAGTAAAAGAAGATTATTTGTAGTTAATGGAGGAGATTCAATGTCGCAATGATGTATAAATAGGTTCCTAGGATCACATAGAAGGGGTGTCGAGAGTTTGGGGAGCTGAGGAGAGCCAGAGAAGAAGAAATCACAAGTTGCAGAACTCGGTTTCTGCTGCTGCTGCTGCTGCTGATGAACGCGAAGAACAAAAGCCTGTAAAGGAAAGTCGTTGAAAACTGTCGCTTAATTGCGACAGTTCCCAACTCCTTCCCAGCGACCGCAGAACAGTGTCTACAACACTTCTATTGTATCGTTCATTTTGACACGATTTTTGTGCGTCGCAGATTCCTGTTTTTCACCATTTTCTTTTTTTTCTCTCCATTGTAAACACCATTTGAGCTATAAATAAATCTTTTGAGCGTGTTTTCATCATGATGAGCTAAACCCCAACACTGGGACGACGGAGGAGGTCGAACTTCATACATGGGTAAATTTGTTTTATTCTTTTTTTATGACTTTTGCACTAAAATTAATTGAAATATGATTTGATTAAATTGGTTGTCATTTGATTAGATGGGTCATGCTTAGCTTAGGTGATTTGATGTCCCATGCTTAACATTTACAATCAATGTTTTGAGAATCTACCTTGGCAAAAATAGAGTCCATGTTTATATTTCTTGAGCTAAAATTGTTGAGAATAAATAATTGAGCCTTATGTTATGAAGATTGGCCGAATCCTTAGTTCCAGTACCTCTTGCACCAATTGTAATATTATTGTATATTTGTATTAAATTTAAAAACTCGAATCTTCACAAGTCTCAACGAACCTTTTACTACAACAAAGTAGAAATTACATCAGAAGCATGTATGTTATTTTTAGAAGGTGTAGCCGGTCACAAGAAAGGTGTAACCGGTCATAACCAATAGTAGTATGTAGCAAGGTGTAACCGGTCACAAGGAAGGTGTAACCGGTCATAACCACTTAAGTTTCTCATTTTGATGAGTTGAAGATGTATACTATCATATTTTACCGTTCGGGTTCAGAGTTCGCTACAGATAGACCTGAGTTTCTCATTCGGATGAACTGGAGACGAAATATATGATATTTGAACATCCCAGGTTCGAAGATGACTAGAGTTAGACCTGAGTCTCTAATTTGGATGAATTGGAGACGAAATATATCATATTTGAAGTAGCTTGTAACCGGTTACACCTTGCTTCCCGAAGTAGCTTGTGACCGGTTACACCTTGCTTCCCAAAGGTAGCTTGTGAATGATTACAACTAACTTCCCAATTCAACTTTTGACTGGTTCTACCTTGGATTCCAAAGTAACTTGTGACCGGTTACAACTTGCATTCCAATGTAGCTTGTGATCGGGTTACACCTTGATTTCCAAAGTTGCATAACATAGGCTATGACCGGTTATACCACAACTCTCAACAAAAGTTAAGATTGGTTTAGCTTAACCGAAGTAGCTTGTAACCGGTTACACCTTGGTTCCCGAGTAGCTTGTGACCGATTACACCTTTCTTCCCGAGTAGCTTGTGACCGGTTACACCTTTCTTCCCAATTCAACTTTTGACCGGTTCTACCTTGAATTCCAAAGTAACTTGTGACCAGTTACAACCTGCATCCCAATGTAGCTTGTGATCGTTACACCATGACTTCCAAAGTAACATAACATAGGATATGACCGGTTATACCATATTTCTCAACAAAATTTAAGATTGGTTCAGCTTAACCGAAGTAGCTTGCAATCAATTACACCTTGCTTCCCGAAGTAGCTTGTGACCGGTTAGACCTTTCTTCCCAAAGGTAGATAATAACTGGTGTGACCGGTCCTGGTAATTGGTGTAACCGGTCCTGGTAACTGGT
>JAJJMB010001184.1:1639144-1685561 GCA_023531105.1 Papaver atlanticum | reverse complement strand
GGTGTGACCGGTCCTGGTAATTGGTGTAACCGGTCCTGGTAACTGGTGTAATCGGTCCTGGTAATTGGTATAACCCGAGTCTCTCGTTCGGATGAACTGGAGACGAAATATATCATATTTGAACATCCCAGGTTCGAAGATTACTAGAGTTAGACTTGAGTCTCTCGTTCGGATGAATTGGAGACGAAATATATCATATTTTACCGTCTCGGGTTTAGAGTTCGCTATAGATAGACCTGAGTTTCTCATTCTGGTGAACTGAAGACGAAATATATCATATTTTACCGTCTCCGGTTCAGAGATCACTAGAGATAGACCTGAGTCTCTCGTTCGGATGAACTGGAGACAAAATATATCATATTTGAACATCCCAGGTTCGAAGATTACTAGAGTTAGACCTGAGTCTCTCGTTCGGATGAACTTGAGAAGAAATATATAATATTTTACCGTTTCGGGTTCAGAGTTCGCTACAGTTAGACTTGACTTTCTCATTCTGGTGAACTGAAGACGAAATATATCTGATATTATCATATCATGTTCAGAATTTTCCATAGTTAGACCTGAGTTAAGCATTCAGATGAACTAAGGATGGATTATATCTCATCTTATCATCTCATGTTCAAAATTTACCAAAGTTAGACCTGAGTCAAGCATTCGGATGAACTGAGGATGGATTATATCTGATCTTATCATCTCATGTTCAGAATTTACCAGAGTTAGACCTTAGTCAAGAATTCGGATGAACTGAGGATGGAATATATCTGATTTTATCATCTAATGTTCAGAATTTACCAGAGTTATACCTAAGTCAAGAATTCGGATGAACTGAGGATGGATTATGTTAGAGCACTGCTCGGTCGAACTCGCAAGCGTTGCTATCTCAAGCTTGTTGTCAAGTTTAGTTGCCAAAACTATAAGTCTTGATTTCTAGTCTACTTATAGCTAAGTCTCGAACTAGGATAAAAAGTGTAGTTGAGCTCTAGACTCCATGGCGTTCATCATACAAAGACGAAGAACTACTCAAGGAACCGGTGGAACTTCATCGACTAAAAGGTATGTGGAGACTTGAACTTATCTATCACTCAAAAAGTTTATCTACTCTATCTCCTATCTTGAGACAAAAGTTGTATTTCTATATAGACTTCAATTATACACATTTGCTATTTTAAGTCGAGTTTATCTCGCTCTCGAAATATGTGTTTGTAAGCTTTCGCTTTGGCCAAGTTCATCTTTACAAGTGACGAAAGTCATGTTGATTATTTCAATATCTTGAAAATTTCTTTGATGAAAAATAGTGTGTGAATAACCTCTATTTAACATCCTCTAAGAATGTTTCAATGATTGAAATAAAGAGTTTAGAATATGTAACCATCTTTGGATATAAGCATATATAGTGTGTTCGCACATTAGTGTAGAAGTCCAAAATCGGGAACCAAATGTATGCATACTTGTGTGTAAACAAACTGGTTGATGGAGACTGGGTAAGTATGTGTACCCGTACGCATACTGGCGGAAGTTCACGTCCGTGAATTTCTGCTGAGTTTGGAAATCAAAACCAACTCATTCGGTTACCTAAGTACGCGTACCCGTACGCATACTGGCGGAAAGTTCACGTCCGTGAATTTCTGCTGAGTTTGAAAACCAAACCAAACTCAAATCTGGTTACTTAAGTACGCATACCCGTACGCATACTTAAGTGTGCTACTTTCTAAAATTGTTTTATTCGTGAACTTAAATTTATATAAACTAAGGAATGCATATTTGCAAACCGTGGCTATAAAGTTCATGAATCGATTCGAGTGAATTAAAACCAATTTTGCTTCGATTGTGTCTTGTATACTTCTATGAGATCTAAGCAATTGAACAACTATTGAACTAGTTCATTTGAGTCATTTGAATTAGTTATGGTGAAGATGAATAAGGTTGATATGAAAGTGCTCATATGGCTAACCATTTGGTTAACTACTGTTGAACAACCGACTTGTACACGTTTAGGTACGGTTACACAAACCTAAATGATGTATACTTCATTTGTGTATAACAAGCTAAGTTCGATATAACTGTTAAAATATATTATCTTGAATCTAATCAGGTTTTCATCAAACGGTGAATATTGAATGCTTTGTTACCAAGGTAACTTAGATTGCAAACCCTGATTTGGAGACTATATAAAGGAGAACTCTAGCAACTGGGAAAGGTAATCCCCACACCTCCTATGTGATACTAGTTGTATAAGATAGAGTCGATTATCCTTTAACCTTAGGTTTCTACCGAGACCCTATAGGTTAACGACTTGAATACTTCATTGGGATTGTGAAGCCAGACCCAACTATTTTCTCTATAGTTGCGTGATCTGATCTTGCTGATTCTATCGTATTGAGTACAATTGAAATAATTGACTCGAGATTAATTTCTCCGATAGGAAAGATAAAAGTAATCACAAACATCTTCGTCTCATCCTAGGGGTGGCCCCCGCCCCCTGTTTTTTGTTAATTCATTAAACATCCCTTGATGTTCTTGTTATTTGGAAGAAAAATCCCTTAATAAGCCCCCCTAAAATATATGTTTTGTACATTGGCCCCCCTTGTGAAAGATTTCTGGCTCCGTCCCTGAATGCTAGGACTGGTTTAGCTACAAATGTTATCTTAGAATCTGATCATGCTGAATTGGTTAAGGCTGTTATTTCTGAAAAAGAAGGTTGCTTAAACTTCTTTTATAATGTCTTCATTCTTATGCTTCCTTCTGATTTTTACTTTTACGCGGCTTTAACCTCTTTATTATCTTTTGTAGAGTCCAAGAAGAAGCATCTAGAGGAAACTGAAAGTTGGAAGGTGAAGTTTTCTACCAGGGACTCTAAGTACCGCAGACTTAAGAAGAAGTTGATGGTTACTGTCTCCAACTTGAGCAAAGACGTGATTTGTGTTCGTGATGCGACTGTTAAAAAGAATGTAAAAGGAGTCTGTGCTGATCATAATATTCCTCTACCAGATTATGATTTTGCTGAAGTCTCCGCTAATGAAGAGGATTCTGACATCTCCAATAGCGAAGCAGAGTATGAGGAGTACGAAGAAACTGAGGATGGAGATGATAGCGTCTCAAAGACTGGAGAAGATTATGAGTCTTAAGAAGATTCTTCTAAAGGTGGTAAAGCTGATACAGGCGGGAAATAACCGCGCTCTCCAAGTTTCTTGTTTGTTGAGTCTTTGTCCTTGTTTTATGCTACATTCTCCTCCTTTATGATGTATATTCCCAAATTTTTAAGGGTTTTTCCTTCAATGTAAATCCTTTTTCTATCTTTATCTTTATGTTAATCCCGCACTTACTCATTAATAGAAAACGAAATACTGTTTCCTCCAATCGTTAAAAATTAATTCAATCGATAATAATATATTGCATAGATTTATTATATTAAGGCTATTGCATAAGTTTATCATATGAAGGCGAATAACATTTCAAATTTGTGTTTGTATTCCCATTCTTGCCTCTGTTATTTGCCTTGGTATGATTAATTTTTGGTATGATGTTTATAATGCCTATACGCGTCCATATTATACGTGCGTTAGTATCCGTAATAATAAAGTTATGAATTCTATTTCGTACCTGAGTACCTCCTCTTCTATTTTTACCTCTTCTTTGCCTCAGCTATTTGTTTTTCTCTATCACCTTTGCGTTTACATTTTGCTATTCCTCAACCTTCTATTTTGTATTTTTGTGCGTTAATCTTCGCGTGTATTTTCGTCTCTTATGGTGCGTTCTTATGAGAGTTGATTTTCCTGCAAAATAATGTTAGTATCATTTTTATAGGTTTATTTGTGTTTTTTATGAGGTCTTATTGAGTCTCCCTAAGTAGAGGTCTTAATCAGTCTCCCCCTGTTGATAGGACTTATCTTTGCCCCAGGGTATTATTTATGGTTGGGCGGTGAGATCGCAGGCGGTCTTTACATTTTCATGCAATGACCCATTGATTTCACCTTATCATCTTTAGTATTATTGCCTCTGCAAGATATATTGACGCACCAATACGAAAGGCCTATACTCTCCTTTAAGTCATAGCCCCATGATATTGACGTCTTTTGACACAATTCAGCTCCTTAATGGAGGGTGCCTCCCTTATATTCCCCCTGAATGCCCCTTCAAGGAAGCTTACCCCTAACGGGTTGGGTTGGGCTCTTCCCATCCAGTTATGCCGACAATCAACTAATTTCGTGATCTCATCTGAGATCACACCCTAGTGGGGTTTCTTGAGGGCCGAGTGTATCATAGTCAAGACTTGTCAAGAATGGCCAGGTACGCTCCAGACGCCCCAGGCACTCTTGACTCAACCGTGTACCGCGGCGCCCTGATCGAGTTTCTACACTCCTTAGAAGAGAACTTAGTACCTTAGTCTTTCGACTAAGGAGTCTCTGCTGGATAGGCTTTTATTTCGCCCAAAATCTTCATGACTCAGGTTCCAGGGTCGGTGTAGCTTTCACCTGAGCAATGCATTCTAGGTTTTCCCCAATTATGACGTGCGTTAGGTCTTATTATTGCCTCTTCTAGTTACGCGAACTAGGGTGCACGCCATAACTGGATGCCTTGCCTCCCTAGTTAGAGGTTTTAATTTTTGTTGCCTCCTATTGAGGTCTTATTGTTGCCTCATTCTTCTACTTGTATATTTTGTGAAGTATTCAATTTTTGAAGAAACAAAGTCTCTCATTTTCATTCAAATCATTGATTCGCACATTGTAGATTTCTTCTTTCTTCATTTATTCGCATACATAATAACTACTTAAGATATCATATCCGCTACTTGCAGCCTTTCTTCTTCAACATCCTCGCGTCCTAATTATTTTTTAGAGATACACTTTTATTACTGCTTAATTGTAGTACTTCTTCAAATATTTTTGGTTCCAGGGCTGATCGAGCATTTCCCCTGTACTTTTTCCATCTTTATTCATCAACTCATATATTCCGTTCCCCATGTCTTTCTTTATAGCATACGGTCCATCCCATGTCTTTTTTAATTTTCTACTTCCATCTTTCTGGTAAGGTGGCGCTTCGAGCAATACTAACTCTCCTGGTTGGAATTATCCTCTTTTGATGCGCTTATTGTGGACACAAGCTGATGCGGACGTTGTCGCTTCATTGCAAGTCTTATTTATATTAGGCGCACATTCATTTTCCTCCGCGATCATGTTCCTTTTTCCCTTCAACATTGCCGCCTCAGCATAATCATGATTCATTTCTCCTCCCTTGGTCAAAAATTCAACCATCAATCTTTCTTTACGCTTATCCTCCTTTGATACCTCTTTCCAACTTCTTCTTTTGCTCACGCGTCCTTCACTTTTCTCAACATCTATACCATTGCAGATCTTTGCCTCTGCAGTATCTCCTCTGATTACTCCAACTCCCTGAGGTAATGGAAACTTAATGCACTGATGATAAGTAGAAGCCACTCCCAATATGTTATGCATCCATGGCCTCCCTATCAAGGCATTATAGGGAGACTCCACGTCAACTTCGCAGAACGTGATTTATGTAGTTATCGTTTTAAGAGGTATTCGCATGGTAACTTCCCCTTTTGTCTTGTTAGCTGACCCATTGAACCCATAAATTTTGTAAGTTGAGGGAATAAGGTCCTCATCTCTGCCACCCGTTGTCTTGTACACGTGATACAACAGAATTTCTACTGAACTGCGAGAATCGATCAATATCCTGTTTATCGCCCATTCATCTGCATCACTGTCTTCTTCTTCTTATTTTCTTGTTCCTGGTATGATTCCTAGCTTGACCACCAACGGGCTTTCATGCAGTTCTCCTCCTCCTGGTACTTCTTCCGCACTGAATGTGATAGATTGTTTCTGTCAATCCTTAAGTTTTGACACTTTTGCCTAGTTAAATATCTCCTTTCCTTCCTCATCTCTTGCGTATACGCGGCTTAATACATTATCATGAAAATCCTCTATACTCTTGAATGAATGAATTATTGAATTGCAGTATAAATTTTTTGCAATCGCTCCCACTTCAATCAGAAATGTATTCTTTCCTGCTTCCATTCTTGGTGCCTGCCCTTCTGGTGGTGGTGGAAAATTTTGCTGCTGTGCGACTAGGAAGTGGTTCAATTTCCCTTGATCGATCATTCTTAGTATAATTCTCTGCACATTTCGACAATTCTTGGTGTTGTGGCCGTGGAAGCGATGATAGGCGCAAAATTCCCGGTTTCGTCTTCCTGATGGTGGTTCTTTCCCTAGATTTGGTGGTGTTGGTATTTCTTCCATTAAAATTATAGCCTCCCAGATCTTGTCGACTGTAGTGTTGAGATGCGGCATTTTTATTTCTTCATAAACTCTATTGCTTCCAGCTTGTCCTTGATTGTAGTATCTTTTTTGTCCTCCATGCCCTTCTCCTTGGTTGTCAAACCTTGCAATCTTGCTACTTCCCCCATGGTTATTGTATTGCCTTTCACTGTATTCTCTTTCATACATTTCCTGGTCTCTGCTACTCATTGATACTAGCTTCTGTTTATCTTATGTTGTTACTTTTTCTTGGCTTCCCTGTGAGGTACTTGCAATTGTATTTGTTGTTCTTGGTAGTAAGATTGCATTTCCTTCTTTTGCGTTCGCAACTACAACTGGGTATGATTCCTTATCCCTCTGTTTTTCTTCAAGAGCTATATACTCTTCCTGGTACTCGCGTAGCTCTACCATTGTTATTCTACCTTTCAATCTGAATATCTGCGTATATAACAAATCAGTTGGAAAGGGTGCGTTAATGAATGCCAGGATAAAATTATTTTCATCTACTCTTCCCGCCATCTCACTGCACATTGTCCTCCACCGTGTAGTTAGGTTGCGCTGACTTTCGTTAGTTCTTCTTCTTAGGATGAATACCATCTCGATTCCTGGGCATAACATGTTGTTGCTGATGTATTGTCCCAAGAATATGCTCTGTAGATGATTGAATGATCTTATGGATCCCACTGGTAACCCATCAAACCATTTCAAAGCCTCTCCTGTTAGACTAGCTGGAAAATATTTACATAATACCGCATCATTGTCTTCCCACTGCAAGAGACCTAAGTTGTACACCTTTATATGCTGTACTGCACATGAAGTTCCATAAAAAATGTTAGTAAATGCAGGTAATGCACATTTTGTTGGTATCCCAACTAGTTGTATCTGCCACGCGAATGGAGTTTTTCCAGGTTCTTCTACGGCTTCTTCTAACTGTCTCCTTCCTCCATCTTTCCCGGGCGCCATCATTGCTCTTACTTCTGCTAACTCTCTTAAGATTGTTTCATTCGTTGTTTGATCTGCATCTTGCTGGATGGGTCTTTTCAGTCTTGCTTGTCTTACCCTGTTCTCGTGTCTATTTTGACGCATCGCCTCCTGTAGTTCCCATTCTTCTCCCTCTTCTCTTCTTCTCCTTCGTCTTTCTCTTTCATTTCTTGCATGTACCTGTGTGACATTATTCCTTTCTTATTTTTCTGCGCGGTCACGTTGATTTCGTAATTGTTCTCTTCCTTCTAGTATTATCCTCGCCTTCTCTGCGTCATCTTCTTCCCTTTGATCATAACGCATATGTTCATTTTCTCCATGTGCTCATATCGATTATCCCTGTAATGTTGTTCACCTTCTTGTTCGTATCGATTGTTGATTGGTTGTTGTCCTATGCGATTGTTACCGCGCTCCTCCTGTATATTATCACCTACATGAAAATTCTCAATAAAGTTGTTATTCAGAGGCTGCTCCTGTCTATTATCCATGCGGCTAGATCTGCTACGCCTTGACGTACTCCTGCTGTCCTTAACCTTGATCTTGTACGTGTTGTCCTTGATGTGGTTCGTGACCTCTGCTCTTGTAACCTGTGGTTTTCCTCTCTTAGCTCATCATTCTGTCGCGTTAAATACGCGTGTGCTTCTTCATCTCTCCTCCTTTCTTCAGCTAGTCTTTGCCTGAGTTCACCTATGGTCATATTCTCTTCGCTTTCTCCAACTTGTCCTTTCTTTTGTGTTCTCTCTTCAGTCTCTTCTGCGGGTATCTGTGTCGGTTGTATGGACAGTCACTTCTTCATAATTCTTGCGGTTGTTTTCTTCTTGTACATGTTGAATCTGAGATCGAACTTGTCGAGGTTGGTTGTTTCTTTTTCCCATCCTTGAGGATTCAGCAATTTCGCCTCTTCTTCGTCCTGCGATTCTCCTGCTCCTCCTAATTGGTGTCACGTGCTATTCTGCAGATGCTTTCCTCACCATCTTTTGTTCCTGAAATAATATCTTCCTTTGACAAATTACAAGGTGTCCTCACAGATCTGAAAAAGGTTAGCAACAAAAACTGTTTTTTTGGGCGAAATCGTCGGTTCTGTTGAACAGATTAAAAACTCTCAAAACTCAACAAAAATAATGGTCAAACTTTTTATAAAATCAATAACTATTTGGAAATCACTCTATAACTTCACATCCTTACTCCTCCAACTGTATTCTAGCGCCAAAATGTAGTTGCAGGAAATCCTACAACCACACCCTAATGATAATCTAAGAAACCATGATGAAATACTCAAAACTATTTTATTAAACTTAGAACAAGTACAAAGATGATATGAGAAAACCCTAACTTGGAAAACAAATAATTTTCTCTCTCCTAAAATATCTTCTCTAGCACACCAAAAAGATCCCTCCCTTCTACAATGGTAGTTGGTCCCTTATATAGGGGTTTACATAGTGGAAGACAGCTAATAAAGTCCCTATTTTCGGATCTGACGCACGTCAATGTCGCCTGGACATTTATATCACCGCACGGATTCTTTACTGCCGCGTAGATCTTCACACTTATGGCGTGAGTTGTTGACATCACCTAATTCGTCATCTTGTATATGTTGTGTGCGTTCGTATTCGCTTGATACTAAATGGACTAATTCGCATACTTAACGAGTGTGCGATATTTTGTATCCACACTGTACTTCATGGATTAGCACAAAACAATTTCCTTGGGAGGACGCCCATGTAATGACGCATGATCCAAATCAACTAAAGGTAAGGTCCTGGAAACCTACTTCAGAGACGCGGCGGAAGCCCCCGAAGGAAGCTCTGCTGCACAAAGATTAGAAAAAAGAAGGAAAGACAGAAGGGGCGAAGAGGCTCATATGTTCTACATGTGAGGGGCTAGTCCCGGGAATCATCTTTCTTAGTATGATGCGGGTGTGTAACCGCCGGGTCTTTCTCTCTCTTGCTTATGATTAGAGTTCGCACTGGTGATTAGCTAAGCTTTTGCTATCTTCTTCTCTGTTTGGATCTTTTATGCTCCTAATGTCTTGGGGCATCCAGACAATTACATACCTGCAATCCTTCGCAGTATTCCTAAAAAAGCAGGAGGTGTAGCCGCAATAGCACTCGTTTCCATTTGCCTTGACTTCAAGTTCTGACAATCTGACTTGACCACTCACCTGCTCTGTCCCCGCATCTTTCCAGAATCGATCTACAACAACTAGAATAGGCCCTCCCGGCTAGCCAGAGACCCAATACCAGGATTAGAGACTCTTTCAGGCTCTCGAAGGTCCTAATCAAGTATTCAAGTGCGAGTCATTTGATTAACATTAAAACAACCAGACAATTTCTTTTTTCTTTCTCCTCCACATTCACCGTCCATCACCTACCTTCACCAATGATGCTTTATACGAATCGTCCACCCAATTAACTTATGATATATTTCTTATCGTGGCTGCATGCCCTACGTAAAAAGCTGAATGCTCTATTAACTTTTCCTAATCTTTATATAAAGACTATGTATTCTCGATAAAATTCCACTATCTATTCTCCAACAAAATGTGGTGTTACAAAAATAAAATAAAATATAACTTACTTTATAAGTCAAGTCTTGAACGGCTCTTTGAAGAATGTTCCTTGGGGTTGGGGGCTCATTCGTTTTACAGACAGGTAAAGCAATTTGCTAGTTCCATCAGTCAAATTGAATTCTCCATTGCTCTGCGAGAGGCAAATGAAGCTGCCCGTTTACCAGAGGTGGATATCTCCCAAATCTCCTGCTTGCATCTCTTCCTCCATGTCTATGGAAGAAGTTCAAGTCTTAAGTTAGTTCATTTTCTTAGTTGTAATTATTGTTTTCAACTCTAGTTAGTCTCAAGATAATCCCATGATATGTTATTTTTATGGTACGCTAAGTTTTGTCTGGATTGGAATTTGCTTACAAAAATTTCTACTACTGAAAAACAATTCATCAAATTATATCGGTGTCAATAATTTTGTTGTGGAATCATTAATTAGCATAAACCAACTCAATAAAGGACCATTTACAACTAATAGTGTACATGGAGGTGCATGGCAATGATGTTAATTGGTTATCTTATTAGAAAGAGTTATAGCCCTCACACCTACTCTCCCCTAAATTATGTCTCTCAACTTCATGCCAGCTTCTTCATTCCTGGGAGGTTCATTGTTACTCCCTATCAGCTTCTTCATGGAGTATTAAAAATAATAATTAGGGTAAGTTTTTTTTTTTTTTTACTTTGTGCCAAAGTATTTATACCCGTCACCAATTCGATCTGAAGTCTGGTTCCTCATGAGGTTCGCTGGTAGGCTAGCACAGTAACCTGTTCAATTAATGTAGTAGTTGTTGTTGGAGTTTAGCTTGCTAGGCTTCCAACTAGTTTCATGTAATAATCGTTATCCAATAATATAATAACATATTAAAACTTTAAACTAAAAAAAAATAAAACTAACAAAAATGACTTGAATAATGACCTATCAATGAATAAAAGAAAAAAATATGACTTAATTTTGCGTCTCAAATTCAAGCCCTAAAAGGAAGAAAATGATGAAGAGCTAAATCGACTATATGGTGCACCATTAACATACATAATTAATATCATATTTTATAAAAATCTTATAAGTATTTATCATTTTTTTAGAGGATTTATCTCCAACATCATGCGAGCTTCGTATAGTTCCAGTCAGGGGAGGTAATTGATAGTTACTAGAATTTGTTTTTATCATTTTTTGTTTTTTGATTGAGATACTAATAAGTTTCAAATTTTTATCATTAGTATCATCACTTAAAGGACTTTACCACCGTGTTACAGAGACATCATCATTGTTATTAGAAACTAGGGTGAGTTCATCTGTGACCAAGCTAAGGCAATTGATTATTAAGATGTCTATGGGCTTTATCATTTAACTTGTGCTTGTGCACTTTTTATACATCTTTCTGACAGACTTTCGTATGCCCTAAAAAATGAACTGTTTTTTGGGCATCATCCTTTTTTGGAGGGGACCATTATGTGATAAGAATATCTACCCTTCAGTTATAAGGGGTGTTCTAGAAAGTGGAAATGACAAGCCTACCCTTAACCTAATTTAATTTATAACTAACCTAATAACCACAAATACACACACACACACACACACACACACACACACACACACATATATATATATATATATGTATATAACAAAATCATTAACACAACAAAATCAAAATTATAATAAACTCATTAAATTTAATTTTTCATAAACCCATTATTTTTAGAGGACTCATCTTCTTCTCTTGTTCTATCTTCCTTGTCGTCGTATTTTCAAAGAAATTTTTATAAACCCATTACTTGTGATTCGTTTTTGGTTGAAAAAATAAGTAGTAATCATCAAAATGAGTTGAAAATGGAAGTTGCAAAGAGAAGTTCGGCTAGGAATTATGTGAAAACCTTTGTCGAACAAGCCGAACTCAGATAATGGAGTTTTTTCTTTCAGAGAAAAGTTCGATTACGTTCGCAAAAAAAAAAATCCTAGCCGAACTTTTAGTTCGGTTACGTCGCAATTTTTTTCTCCTAACCGAACTTTTCTCTGAAAACCTATATATTGAGTTTGGTTACGTCGCAATTTTTTTTTCCTAACCGAACTTTTCTCCGAAAGAAAAAACTCCGTTAAAGCTGAGTTCGGCTACCTGTATTTTCGGAAACATTAGCCGAACTACACTTGGAGATGAGTTCGTCTACCTATTCATCAGATGTCGTAGCCGAACTTTATTTCCATAGCCGAAATCAGTTTATAAAATTTTCATTTTTTCAAAAGTTTGGCCAATTCAAGCTACATTAACTAAATTAAAGTATACCTTATTCTTCTAAAAAAAACACTTTTAAATTTAACCTAATAATCACTAATTAACTTAACTTAATCATTTAACTAACTAATCATTAAACTAACTAATTTTACAATACTTTAATAATAAAGGGTAATTTTGGTATTAACGTAAATACCTAGATAAGGGATGACTTAGGTTTACTTTATAATGACCTCCTAATATTGAAATGATGGTCCCCATGAAAAAGTGATGGTTCCCAAAAAACGGTTCTAAAAAATGTACTTTGTGCCAAGTATGTATATTCATTACCAATTCAATCTGAACATGTTGTTCGTTTATAGGCCGTGAGGCCGAGATTACGATACTGCATCTAATGAAGATATCATCATGACTCGCAGTGGCGATTGTTTCTGGCGATTATCATTTCCAATGGGCTGACACAAATTTATTTTGGGTTTGGTCATTCTTTAGAAACCTGTTTTGAGGCATACAAGGTAATGACAAAATATGGTAACTATGTGGTAAAATCAATAACCCCTTATCTATCATATTTTTATCATGACAATAATGCCCTTACTTCATTAGTGTTAATGATAATAATTAGATTAGAATATAATATTAATGATTAGTGGGTTAATGTCAATAGTCTTAGTTTCAAAAAGTTAGGATATGGTTTGTTAAAGAAGAAAAATAAGAAATTAAGCTTTTGAGATTTGCTGAACTAATAGATAATCAAGGTTTGTTATTACAGAGATAGACTTATAAATGAGGTTTAATTAACTTTTCATAACTTGAATTTGTCAAAAAATTGAACGTTTACAACCTAGTTCTACTGGCCAGATGAACGGTTCGGCTGATAACTTGTCATCCGAACCAATGTTTTCTGAAAATATACCTAGGTTCGGCTGATAACTAAAATATAACTAAGTTCGGCTGACAAGTTATCAGCCGAACCTAGGTATATTTTCAAAAACTACTTATCAGTCGAACTTCACTCTTTTAGGTTCGTCTGACAAGTTATCAGCCGAACTTCACTCTGTAACTGAAGAATTTAGGTTCGGCTATATCGAATAAAAAATTGAACAACCAACTAAGTGTGTTTTTAACAAAGTGAAGTTCGGCTATCCTTTTCATGTTTAATTATCAGCCGAACTGTTCTTCTAAAACATAAAAAAAAGAACAAATATATAGGTTCGGCTAATGTGAATTTGAATTCAAAAGATTCAATTGCCGATGTCGTGAAAGAGACTATGCCTACACCTTTTCAGCAACAATCTTGTGTTAATGAAGATTTGATACCACCAAGATTAGTTTTTGATATGCCCTTAATAGTGGAGAAATCTAATTCTCATTCAAACTCGGAGCAAATCCAGTTAATCTAGAAGATGGCCAGTGGAGAAAGATTAAGCACAATATTGACCTCAATCTAAGGAAACAATTTGAAGATGTAGCTTCACAAATGATTAATTTGGGGCCTCAAATTGGTCTTTTCTTCAAGTGGAACAAAGAAGAAAATGTTGATCTGATGATGGAAGCAATGAAATCTCATCTGCAGAACTTTAAAGCAGAAGGAGGTAAATTTACTTAATTGGTTTCCTTCTTTGGTTTTCTTAGGTTTATTAATTTTTAATGTATTTCAAAATTATTTGCTGGAATGTGAGGGGTCTTAATGATCCAGGTAGAAGAGATGTAATTAAAAAGAAGTTTAGGGATTGGAAACCAAGCATACTTCTTCTACAGGAAACTAAAATTCAACAATACAATGATCTTTTAGTTTGGCAGAATTGGGGTAATAAGAATGTGCAATGGATTGATGCACCTTCTGAAGGAATCTCTGGGGTATTCTTTGTTGTTGGGGTTATTCTAAAATCACAGTTTTGGATTCTCTAATTGGTCACTATTCTATCACTATCTTATGTCAGATGTGTGACACAAAATTTGAATGGATGTTTACTGGCATTTGTGCTCCAAGTCCAGTGATGCAGAGGAGAAAAAGTTTTTATGGAGAGAGTTAGAAGAAGTAAGATGCTATTGGAATTTTCCATGGGTGATTTGAGGAGATTTCAACGAAATAAGATTTCTACATGAAAGATCTTCTTCAGGTGTAGCTACAGTGGGTATCAGGAAATTCAACAGTTTCATTGCTAGACATGAACTTTTTGATTTACCTCTAAATGGAGCAACTTACACATGGAACAACAATCTGCTAAACAGTATTAGAAGCAGAATTGACAGAATTCTCATTTTAGCAGCTTGGTAAAAATAGTTTCCTAAAGCTTTATCAAGACCTTTTATTGATCATAATCCCATAGCTATTATCTGTGATGGTGTAAAGACAGGTCCTTGTCTGTTCCGCTGTGAGTATTTCTAGTACACTCATCCTAATTTCATTTCCTTCATTAGAGCTTTTTGGGAATCTTCTAATGTTTCAGGTGGAGATGGTTTTACTTCTTGGAGCTGGTATTACTTTTTGGTGAATGGTTCTTCAACAGGATATTTCAAATCCAAGAAAGGAATTAGGCAGGGAGATCCCTTTTCCCTATTTCCTTTTCTTCCCGTGGGAGAAGTTTTTTCCTTCATGATTACTAAAGCTCAGGAGAAAGGATTACTTTTTGGTTTTCAAGCAATTGAAGGAGACAAGCTCATTAGTCATCTGCAATTTGCAGATGACACTCTAATCTTTTTAGATGCATACATAGAGCAGATGAAGAATTTAAGGCTTTTACTTCTTTCTTTTGAGCAGCTCACGGGGCTACAAATCAACTTTGCAAAGAGACAGATTTTTGGTTTTAGTTTTGATGGTGAGTTAGCTCAGTTTTCTTCTATATTGGGTTGTTATTCTGGTCAGTGACCAAAAATATATTTGGGACTCCCTCTTGGAGACAAATCTGGTGGTGTTGCAAAATAGGAAAGAATTATTGAAAAATTCATTCTCAACCTTGCAGGATGAAAAAAAAGTTGCTAAATAGAGCAGGGAAAATCCATCTGATTAAAAGTGTGCTTGGCAGCTTTCCAGTATACTATATATCTCTTTTTGTGAAGCTAGTTTCTGTGGCCAAAAAACTAGAAAAGCTTATGAGGGATTTCTTATGGAATGATAATAAAGGAAAGAAAAAAATTCATATGGTGAAATGGCCTACTCTTTACAGGAAAAGGAAATTTGGAGGTTTGGGAATCAAGAATCTAAAGAAGGTGAATTCAGCTCTTCTAGCAAAGTGGCAGTGGAGATTTTCAACAAAAAAAGATGTTCTATGGAGGAAGATAATTGCAGAAAAATATGGCACAGAAAAGGATTGGCTCTCAAAACTTCCCAAGACTACTTATGGCACTTCAGTATGGAAAGGTATTATGCATTGCAGCAATTTTTTTAAGAGCCATGTTAAATTCAGAGTTAATTCTGGTAGTATTACTAGATTTTGGATGGACAATTGGCTATTTGGTATTCCTCTTTCCACAAAATATCCAAATTTGTTTGTTGTCTCTAGAGTTAAAAATAAAAGTGTGGCAGAGATTTATGTGGAAGACACTGCTTCTTGGAATTTCAGTGTTCCTAGAAGATTGAATGTGGCCGCAAGGAGAGAATTTACAGATTTGCAAACAAATCTCACTTCCATCACTATCAACAAAGAAGTGGAGGATGTTATACAATGGTCAATTGGTCCTAAAGGTCAATTCTCTGTTAAGTCTACCTATGACTCTTTAAACAACATACCAGAGGATGATAGTCAAGTTCATATCTTTACTTATATTTGGAAGTTGAAATTCCCACCAAAAGTTAATTTTTTCTTGTGAACTATAGCTCATAATAGTCTTTCAACAAGAAATATGTTACATAGGAGAGGTATGGATGTTTCTAGGTGTCTTTTCTGTGATAAAGATGAGACTGTTAATCATTTGTTCTTACATTGTAAATTTTCTTCTAAAATATGGGATCATTTTAAGGAGAAGCTGAAGTTGCATTTCACAATGCCGGACGATTTTTTCTCTTGGAATATTGTCATGCCTTCAAAGCAACAGTTTCAGATCTGGTGTATGGTGTCTGTGGCTATTGTTTGGAGTATTTGGCTGGAAAGAAACTCTAGAGTTTTTATGGACAAAAAGAATATTGAGATAGCAGTGCAATAGAAGATCAAGTATTTGCTATTTACGTGGTGTTTGGTCTTTCAAATTCTGGAGAACCCAACCTTTCAAGATGTAATGACCAGTTGGCCAAAAATCTACTTTGATTACTTGTAATTTTAAGAAGTAGTTAGCTTACTTTTTTTTTCTTTCTTTTCGTTTTCGTTTTCTTTTCTAACCCTTGAGGGTGGTATAAGCCTCTTCTACCCTCTCTTTTTTCTGATCAATAAATCTTCTTTACCGGAAAAAAAAGTAAAAAATTTTGGATCGTGGCTGTGAGTCAGTTACCCAAAATATGTCTCTCAAGGTTCTTCTTCAATGGAATATTTTATAAACTCCAAATACGAGTTCCTTTTTTGTGTAGAACTCTACCAGTGTGATCAATTTTTAAAATCTAGTAATAAATTTAGGAAATATAGCTTATATGATGTTTATAAATTAGTTGTTTAAGGAAATTCAAGGAGCATGACAGAAATATATATTTTTATGCAACTACAGTAGTTTCAAAACTACAAACAGATACAGGAACACATAATGGCATCTAAGCAACCAACCACTTGGGGTGACAAGAACTTAAAAGTTGGTGTTTCTGATCGAATCTTGGACTATCCTTGCTGTTTCTTAACCACTTGGTTATGCAGGAATCGCTCAGATGCTCTACAGTCGATACCCATACAAAAAAATAGGAAGACTTTCGCTCACATTTCGTGGTTTACAATAGGGTTCTATAAAATGAAACATCACATTAAACTTAAAATTGCGGGTTTGTAGCATGTTTTCAACTCTTCTTGCGGTTATCATTGTTCATGGAAGAAATATAACAATGTATATAACAAGGACTAATAGCACAAACTCATGTTTTCTTCTCAGGCTCTCTAATTGTCATTCACCCACCTAAGTACTGAAGTCAAGCGGAACTAAAATAAATGTATTCATTGTCTTCGGAAATTTGAATATTTGGTTCTCAACATGCACATTTGGATTTCTAGCACTTTCATCCTTTGGGTCATACAAAACTAGATCAGCACAATACCAAACACTGTTCACGAATAGAATCTCACCACTGCTGAAAGACAGCATAGGCTTCAAATGACGATCTTTCACAATTCTCTCATGGGTAATGGTATAATGCCTGGTCCAAGATTCTTGAACTCCATAATCCTGCATAACCCATACTTCAACATTGACATCATAAGCAAGTACACAAAGGCACTCTTTCAACACTCCCACACCCGGCTGCCATTTCGTTTTCTCTAAAGGTTCCTCTGGTGGTTGCAGTTCTTTGAATGTTTCATTGCTGATATCCAAAGAGATTATAACCTCGGAGGCACTGTTGATCCTTCGACCCATCCAATGAAATACTCCATTAACAAGCGTTCCAGACCCTTGCTCTATGATATAAAGGCTGACTCGAGTACTTTTCCATGATTTTTGTCCTATGAGACAGACATCAACGAGTAAATTATTACCCTTGACATCATAATACAAGCATATCAATTTGTGATCACCAGTTTTATGATCAAAACCAAAAGCATACGGAAAATTCATTGGAGCCACTGGTTTATTTTGCGATTTGGGTAGTTCCTTAAATTCGTTATTGTAAGGATTCCAAAGACCAAAGAATTTTTTCAGTTGACTCCAAATGCAGACCAAACCATTACAATAACCCACTAACTGAAAAGCATAATCTAGACATCCCAATGGGATATTAATTTTCACACCATACAAATGAAATTCATTAGAAGACACCGATAAAGGATCATAGCTAACGGAGCAGATTACTCTGCGATGCTTTTCAGAATCAGATATCATGAGACGAAATTTTGTTTTCTGGATAGTAAGATTATGGTGAGATTTAACAAAATAAGAGGAAGTGATTAGGGCATACCAGTACTTGCAAACACACTTACATAAAAGTGTTGATTTCACTGGTAACCTTAGAAGGATATCGAGGAAGATCTCTTCAGGAATACTTGACATTGTTGATGCTTCTCTTTCTCCTCTTCTTGGGATGTAAAGTTAGGGTTTATTCTTCGCGAAGCTGAAAAGAAAAAGAAGTGTTTTATGGACATAAAGAGGGCTGGGATCTAGACTCACAGGCATGGCTTGACGTATCGATGTTTGACGTATCAGCCGATACGGTGCTGTATCGGTAGGTGCGTATACGTATAGGACTGAGTATTATGGTCTCTTTCACATGGGCTTCACAACCCAAGCAACGTATTTTACCTCATCTCAATTAGCCCAATCCGATAAGTAGTCTAACTTTCTTCTTTGTTATTATTTTGTTTATTAATGGAAGTGATTTCCGAGAAACCGAAACGCATATTTTCCAACAATATTGCTTCATTGTATTCTGATGTGTTTGAACTCATAAATAGACTTTTAGAGTCCAAAGTACAACCTCCATGTTTAGTGTTTTATCCTTCCAATCCAGACACAATTTTCCAACAAAATTCAGAATAATTCAAGGAGTGAGGTAATCTATAGGTTCATGTTTTCCTAGGTACCTAAACAAAAATGTTGCTGCTGCTGCTGCATATCTCTGTTTATGTTATTTTTATTTGGTTGGATTTGATGTGCTATAGTTATCGACTGGTTGGTAGTATGTGCTTCCAGGGTGCTATATCGCCTACTTTTACCATTGCCAATTACATTATCTTAAGGCAAAGGAAACCTGAGTTAGGATATGCATAGAACTATTATAATTAATATATATATATATTGATTCATTTTATTTATACAACAAAACCACTTACTTTCACGCAATACGAATACAGTACACACACAATATATATCTAGTATATAAGCCAACAGAAGTCCCTAAGGACTTGTTGATGTTATTACTAGAACAGGCACCTATTGCTAATTCAATTAGCTAGGTCTTTTATTCTAGGTATATGTTTTATTATGTTATATATATATAAGCTACTGGTACTAGGTGGACTGACGGAGTCTCCTCAAATTGCTAGTAAGGACGTTCTCCTACTACGCATGGTGGATAGTAGTTGCAGGCGACAATAGTATTACCGTTATTACAAGTCGCAATAGCACACCCTAGGTAAAGAGAGTTTCTACAAACTACATTTATATATTGCACACAGTTTTCTGCTCCTCCTTGACATGAGTTTGATTGGTAATCATAATTGCTTTTCTGACCAAGCCACAGTTGTTCAACATCTGATGTGCTGAGAGCTCCACTACCCAAAGCAAGGTTCTCACTATATGGTCCACCGGAGGGAACAAGCGTACAATCACCGGTTAATTGGTTAGCATAGTTGCGAGCGTAGGTTGCAACAGTTTCGTTCCATACCAAGGGTGCAACATTAACCTCAGCGCGAGCTGCGTTATGTGGAGCTAGAAAGTCTTCTGGGGTTTGGGCTTGACAGACATGGATTAATAAGGCTAGGGTTAAGAATACTATGAAATTCATGATTGGCTGCTTGTGCAACACTACTCTATAGGAGGAACAAATATTATGTAAAGGAGGTACGTATTTTGTTTTGAGTGTTTTCTTGATGAGATATGAGGTTCAGGGGGTGTGGGTTATTTATAGAGATTAGAGGATAGCTAATGATCTTCACTCGACACAGAAAAATAGCGAAAACTATATAAAATTGGAATATAAATATTTGATATAAGCATACGTATGTATATATATGTGAAAGTTAAAACTTAATTTGTTTTAATTTGAATCGATCAATTCATTCATCCGTAGTTTTATCTTTTAAGTGGGGTGGAAACTTTATTCTACACCGCCTTGAGGTTGGAAAAGGTGGTCATATTTCCGATCCACCACTAGTTTGCAAGGACGGCCATGTCTTATTTTGCTGGGTAAATACAGAAAAATATAATAACAAAGGTGCGGTCGTCATATTTGGCTGAGCATGCATGAGAATCTGTCTTTCTGTAAAAAAAATTCTTTTAAGCATATATATCTTTCTTTTAACAAGTTTTTTTTTTTTTTGTTTCATATTACGCAGAAAATTACAAGTTGTTTAGAGATAATTAGCGGATACAGAACTCATTGTTTTTTCTCCCAGGTCCAAAAACAATGTCATGTCTATGTACGGCCAGGGCCAGAGATCAGCTGCATGCCCCTATGGATTTGCTTCATCTTACTCCCTCCGTCCCACTATTAATTGACCTATTTATTTTTAGATTTTGTCCTATTAATAGTGATTTATATCATTTGATACTCATGTTTATACTTATTGCGTTGTTGTTTTAAAATGATTTTCAATGATATAAAATTTACGAATATCCATCCGTGGTATAGTTTGAGAAATAAATCATTTCTAAATTGTACTACTAAGTTAATTAATAATGGGACGGAGGGAGTATTATTTTCTGTATGTTTGTGTTTGTTTTCTTTTTCTTGACTAAGTTTGTAACCTTGCATCATGGGATTTAAACTACTGTAGTTCTGAATCGGATAGTGCATCTAATTAATGACATAAGAACGCACGTCGCAGAGGATGCAAGATTAATTCTAAAAACTCTTTTTTTTTGTAGGAGCTAGCCTATGTAGGTATACATAAAATGCATGTGAGATCACATCCTCAATCTCTCGGAGTTAAACTAGCAGTCGCAGTCAGTGTAGGACTAGACAGCTAGCTATCGATCCCAATTGGTTGTATGTAGATCAAACCACACGCCCAGCATATGCAATTTGTATACATGCATTGCTACAAGATTCCTCAAGGCTTAGAATTCTCATATGGAAATATACATATGAGAATTCAGTAATGCAGTTATAGAAGAGGTGCAAATTAAAAAATTAATTAAGACATTTACCAAAATCTGTAACTCTCAAATATCTAACTCTAATGGCGGAATGGAACACTTAATGTTAAATTATTTATCATGAGAACTCGGTAAATTTTGTACGGATGACGTATGATACCGCAGTCAGCCACTGGCGTGCCTATATGGAAAAAGTATCTGATGAGAAGAAAAAGTAGTTGTGTACATAGTTGAGAAATAAACCAACAATAGTTTAAGAAACAACTTGAAGGTTTATACAGGACTACCAGACACAAACATGCATCAACGGAAATTGTCTACTTAACAGGGATGAGGGATGGTGGAAACATCAATCGAATTTCTCCCACTGAATGTAATTAGACACTCCCATTAACTACTACATAATAAACAACTTGTCAAGCTAAGGACCGGGTAATGACTAATATTTAGTTCCAATTGGGATGATGGACAACCAAACTGAACTCTCAAAAACTTCATAAGCTTCTTGAATTTTTCAAATTTTCATCTTTGAAAAGATCATCTTCTAGTGGGTTGCAACCTTAGTCACCAGATTCACGAAAGTCCTCACGAATTTCCTTGCGATTCGCGAATTTGCGCTCCTCAGTTAAATTCGTGATGGGAGCGCGCTCCTACTAACCGTATATTCTCATATCTTCCTATCTTTATCTAGTAAATCATGCATCTAGCTCCTTTATTTTCTAGGTTAGCTTTCATATAACAGCTGTATTACTTACCTAGCTAAGTTTTAGTATTTTTCTTGTCAAGAAGTTTAGGTCATTGTATATCTCAGACTCCAATGTAAATGGATATAAGGAAATATTCCAAGTTCAATGGATACATAAGGACAAAATCGACTTCAGAAAGCTCGAAACAATAAGGGAATGATTGGGATATGTTTGTAGGAAACTAGAAAGTAGACAATGTATTAAGATTTTCTAATGTTTTACTATGTTGTTTTAGGAAAATTAGTAGTATAACTAATATGTCTATGAAACCTAATTTACGCTCCCGACACGCTCCTCGAATTTCATTTTTGAAAATTTTATGAATTTCGATTTCGATCTCGCTCCCGTTCCCGACCTCGCTCCCGCTCCAGGTGACTAAGGTTGCAACACTGTGGAAAGGGAAATAAGTATCTCTATTCTCTAACATATAGAATAAGCCATCCAATAGCATCTCGAAAAGCGAAGCCTTTTGCTATACGGTGGATTGTGTGGTTGGGAAAGAAACGATATTGTGATTGCTAAGAAACAAGTTAGAAAGCCTTTTAACTCTCTTATTCCGGACATCAAAGTGGTGCTTCTTAGCTGGTCCATTAATTTTGATTCTTTTACAAATAGCAAGTTTGATGATTTTGTATTTGATTGGGCCTCTCAGCACACGCCTTGCTAGTCTCGAGGGTGTTATCTTGGCAGCCTCTCTTATTTACAGTACCTTTTCCTTAAGGGGAAAAAAGCATCTTGAATGGGGAGAGGCCCTTAAAACTTGTGGGTGTAATCATGGATGCACAGACTTGGCATAGTATTCTGAGCTTTTTAACGCTTGACGACTCTCCGCCTCCTCCCACGGGGTGAACAGATCAAAGTAGTGAAGGTGTTGGCTATTTAATAAAGATTTAATTTGTTGGAAACACCATAAAAATAACGGTGAAATATTCCTTCATTTTGGGATTTACTCCATGAGGTATAATGGAGTGGCATTGGGTAGATTTGGTGAGAATGGTTTCATGCTATTCAAGGTCTTTGCTTCGGATGCTCTTTAACGGGATATAGTGTTACTACTAGGAGTGGCTTTAGTGCAATCCTGCTGGTAAAAGGGAAGTTCGATGCCGAATTAGGGCACCACCATCTTATGTGCTTTTTTGCCTCTTGGATTTTGGTTTTTTGGCTTTTTACAAATCTAGGCGTGTTTTTTTATGGTTTACAAACTAAGAACCATTTTTCGGGGACTACTCAAAAATGGAGGGGGACTACTTTGTGATAGGAATGTCTACCCTATACTTATAAAGGGTGTCCTAAAGTGTGGAAATGTCTAACCTACCCTTAACCTAATTAAAATTAAAACTAATCTAATAAATATATACATATATATGTGTGTGTGTGTATATATATATATAACCTAATCTAAATAATTAACAAAACAAAATCAAAATCAAAATTATAACAAATCCATTACTTTTAATTTTTCACAAATCCGTTACTATTAGAGGGTTTATTTTCTTCTCTTCTTTCCGCTTCATCGTCTCGATTAAATTTTTTTTCCAGAAAACCATTACTTGGTTGAAAAAATGAGTAGTAATCATCAAAATGAGTTGAAAATGGAAGTTGCAGAGAGAAGTTCGGCTATGAATTATGTGAAACAGTTTATCGAAATAGCCGAACTCAGCTTTAATGGAGGTTTTTCTTTCAGAGAAAAGTTCGGTTACGTGGCAACTTTTTTTCTTTTTTTCTCCTAGCCGAACTTTTAGTTCGTTTACGTCGCCTTTTTTTTTTCTCCTAACCGAACTTTTCTCTGAAAACCTATATATTGAGTTCGGTTACGTCGAATTTATATTTTCCCAGCCGAACTTTTAGTTCGGTTACGTCGCAAGTTTTTTTTTCCCTAGCCGAACTTTTCTCTGAAAGGAAAAACTCCATTAAAGCTGAGTTCGGCTACTTGTGTCTTCAGAACTTGCAGATGAGTTGGGCTACCTGTTCTTCAGATGTTGTAGCCGAACTTTATTTCCATGGTCGAAATCAGTTTATAAAATTTTAATTTTTTTGAAAGTTTTTCCTAATTCAAGCAACATTAACTAAATTTGAAGTATCCCTAAGTACCCAAAACCCTCATTTCGAAATCAACCCTCTTACAACAACAAAAAAAGAAAAAAAACCCTTCTTCTCAAAAATCATTCTTTTAAAAACACCCAACTAATTAATCTAGCCTCACTAATTAATCATTACACTAACACTAACTAATTTAATTACCAAGGGCAAGTTTGGTATTAATTTTTTTTAGAAAAGGGGTGACTCATTATTACTTCTAATATCCACCCAAAAAATTTAAGAGTAGTCCCCCTCCAATTTTTAGTAGTGCCCAAAAAATCGTTCCAAACTAAGCCTCTTTTTTTATTTCTTACAAAACTAGTCCTTATTTGACCAAAAACAATGGATGGAAAGTTAGCACCATTAAGTGTACCTAAAAAGACTTATTAGTCATTTGAATCGGCGATTTAAGCATGTATCGCTTATTTAACTCGGGTAAGTCAAGATAGACTCTGTACATGTGGACTCGGATAATGCCATGTGGACTGCTTACGTGGGAATCAGGCCAAGGGAAAAAAAATTACATGTCACCATTCACAGTTCCATAATCCACAACGGCTTATCTTATAATTCCACCGTTATTAAATATCTTATAATTCCACCATCTCAGCTCAACCTTCAATACCAGCAACAGCTCAAACTTGGTAACTGAGGGTAGTCTGCAAACTTGACTCGTGGTGGAAGAGAGCAATTGATCGTAGTGGCTGTAAAGGTTTGAAGAGGAGCAAAGCTCCCCTCTGTTGGTGGGTAAACAGTCGCAAGGGGTATGGGGTATTAGGGATGGTACTGGTGCTGTACTTCAGCGTAATGTTGTTATGCTTATAGATGCAGGTGATGGTGATATGATAGTTGGTGGTGTGTATGCTGGTGTAACGGTCGTATGCAGATGATGGATGAAGTGTAGTAGATGCAGTAAAATGCAACAATCAAAAAGCTTGCTGCAACTGAACTGGTAGAGGCGAGAGGACTTGAGAAGTTAAACTCACCTCAATCTCTTGTCAACTTCGAAAGTCTGGTCAAACCCTTGCTGAGCAGCAAACATAACCATGTCTAGAACTAACGTCCGTAACAAAAACTATGGCTAGAACCAACGGCCGTAACAAAATAAGGCAGAACTGGTCGTGACTGAATTACATTTACAAAACCTGGTCACTCAGGGATTTTGACAAATACCTTGTGCGTATGCAAACTAATGATGGACAAAACTATATTGCATTTGTTTTCCTTCCAATTAGTTCTCCTTCCCTGCAAAACTCAATCTTATACACAACCCAAACATTACTCATAATTCATAATCTCTGAACATCTTAGTCTAATGTCATTCAACATCAATTGAATGGCATCAATTCACTGTTCTACTTCTCTAGCTTCAGGGCTTGCATGTTCTGTTCAATACTGCTTTTATTGTCTCAAATTCTTGATGTAACTTTAACAGTTCTTTGTACAACAGAAACCCATCTTCTAATTTTCATTTAACTTCAAAATATTACTCTGTTCATCCCCTAGTTCAATGGCAGCATCTCCTTGTTCTTGATTGATTCAACTCATTTCCCAAAGAAAAAGAAACCTCTTTGTGCTGAAGATTATAGACCCATACGTTTATGCAATACTTCTTATAAGGTTATCTCTAAAATCCTTGTAAACAGAATGAAGCCATTAATGGAGAAGATTATATCTCCATATCAATCTGCTTATGTTCAGGAAGACTTATCAGTGACAATACTGTGATTTCTCAAAAGATAATTCACTCTATGAAGAAAAAAAGAGGTCAAATTGGATGGCTAGCTCTCAAGATTGATATGTCCAAAGCATTTGATATATTAGAAAGGGATTTTCTTATTAAAGTCTTAAGATATTTTGGATTCAGTGACGAATTATGTGATCTTATCCATCAATACATTGGCACAGTGATTCTCAATGGTTCTCCTTGTGAAGAGTTTCATCCTTCAAGGGGCATTAGACAAGGTGATCCACTCTCTCCATACTTGTTCATCCTAGCTATGGAGTTTCTCTCAAGACATCTTGTTGCTGCTCAACAAAACAACAATATCAAAGGCATTAAAGTGGCTGCTAATTCTCCATCCATCAATCATCTATTATTTGCAGATGACTGCTTGATTTTCACTCAAGCAAATCTTGATTCAGTCAACAATCTTCTTGAACTTCTTCACAATTCGGCAATCAATCAGGGAAGGTAATAAATTTTGAGACATCTGCTGTGCATTTCAGCAAACATACTAAAGCAGAAGTTGCAGCAACTCTTACACAAATACTGGGAGTTAAGACTATGAAATCAAAAGAAAGGTATTTAGGATCTCCACTTATTCTTGGACATTCTAAACAAGAAGCTTTCAAGTCCATAGAGGATAACTTCAATAATAGATTATCTACTTGGTCTTCTACTTCTCTCTCTCAGTCAGGCAGATCTACTATGATTAAACATTTCCTTAACTCTCTACCTGTTTATCAAATGGGTACTTTTAAGCTACTTGATCAACTCATGAGGAAATTAACTACAATTCAAAAGAAATTCTTCTGGGGTCATTCCTCTAATAGGGGCTTTAATCCAGTGTCCTAGTCTAAACTTTGTAAGTCAAAATATCATGGAGGTCTTGCTTTTAGAGATATGGAAAAACTCAATCTTGCTTTACTCACTAAACTAGCTTTGAGGGTTTGCACTGAAGAGGGGCAACTTTGGGTACAAATTCTGGGAAGTAAATACTTCAAATATGGTAATCTCCTTCATCAAAATATTGAAGTTAAGAACTGTTCTTATATGTGGAATGGTATTACCAAGGGATTGCAGATAATTCAAAAGAATTACTTAATGGAAATTAATAATGGAAGAAGAACTAAAATATGGAAGGATAAATGGGTTCCAGGTTTGAATCATCATCCCACCCCAATGAATGATATGTACAGGTTTTATATACAGGAACTTGGAATGTGACTCTCTTAGATATTTTGTTCGATACTAATACTTCTAAGCAAATCGAAGAAATCTTCATCGATACATCAAAAGAAGATATAATGATCTGGACACCAGCTAAAGATGGTATATTCTCAGTAAAGAGTGCCTACACTCATCTCACTAAATGTTCCAATGATACCCAAGTTAATGGAACAAATATACAACCAGGAGTTTGGAATACCTTGTGGAATTGTGGTATTGCTCACAGAATTAAGTTATTTTCTGGGAAGTGCATACATGAATGTCATCCGACAAGATATAAACTGGCAGCTCATAATCCTGATAAGGAAACTCAATGTGGAGTTTGTGGTAGAGAAACGGAGACGATAGAACATCTAATATTTTATTGCAGACATGCCAGAGCAGTCTGGAGAGGAATCAATATAGATATAGACGCAGTCAAGGAAAATTGTGGCAGTGTCTCTGAATTGGTTATTAGCTGGTTAAATGGAACTAATACGGTTACTAATGAACGTCTGTTTTTCACCTGCATGATTGGTGCTTGGATCATCTGGAAAGACAGATGTGAGACAATTTTTCAGGGAGTTTCTCTAAACCCTATTTCCACTGTTAATAGAATTCAGTACCATTTAAGTTCTCATCTTCATGAAAATTTAATTAGTAGTCCGTACAACATTAAAGATAAGTCTAACTGGTGTCCTCCTGCAAAAGGCATTGCTAAATTTATTGTTGATACTTCCTTTGATAACAATACTAACAATAATAGCACTGGGATTGCACTACGCGATCATGCAGGTAACTGTGATGGGATCCGAGGAAGTTTCAAACATGGAGTCTTGAATCTAGAGCAAGGGGAGTGTCTAGCTATATGATAAGCACTATCGCGGGCAAAGGAGATGAATATGGACGATATTCACGTTGAATCTGATGCACAGTTGGTGATCACAGCTATTAATGAAGATCCATGGGAAGTACAATGGGAAAACATAAATTTAATTAAAGAAATAAAACACTTGAGTTCTTTTTTCAATTCCTGCAAATTTTCTTTTGTTAGTAGAGAGCATAATCAAGTTGCTAACTGATGTGATTTTTATTTTTGTAGAAAAAGTGGTAATAAGATTCGTTCAACTCGGACTTGTGAAGAATAATTTTTAGACTTAATTTAGAAAACTAGAAAAATCAAAATAATGTTTTGGTCAAGATTATAAAAAGCACTGAGAAAAACGATTCCACCAATCTCCAATTTTTATGTGATTTAATCTAATCAATATTCATGCAACTCTTTACGTTTAAAGTGATTCTAATATTTTGCAAAAGTAAATTTTTGGAATAACAAGTGTATTTCAAAAGCATAGAATATCAAAAACATAGATCTAAGCATAATCTATCTAGAGAAATCACAATTGTTTAAGAAAAATCATTCAATAATTTCTCAATCAAAGCAAATAATAATATAAGAAATTTAAAAAATGAATTAAATAGAAATTACCACACAAATCTTGGAAAATTGGCTTCCACGTACTTCCCAAAACAGAACCCAAAAAAAAATATCCCGATATCTTTCACTTTCCCTGATTCACCGAGATATGCATGGAAACTTATTTTTCTGCGTATCTAAATCCTTTACCATCCCTGTTTGACCGGAACAGGCAAAACCAATCATATCCAGCGATAAAATCCGACAATAATCCACCAAACTCGATCCAACAAATTCATGCAGACGTGTAAAAAATTTCCCGCCAAAATTATGCTTCAAATGGTGAAGATGGGTGTCCCCCTAATCCAGTTTCGGTCTGCCAATAGAAGTTGCCCTGGAAATGAATGCCCCTTAGTAATTAGGTTACCCCTTATCCAAAGTGCTGGAGTCCGCATAACACTCATCCCTTGGGTGCCTTTAGTAATTTTTCTGGGATGTTTTCAACACTTTTTCGGGGTTCCTCCGGGGTATTTCTGGAGTGTCTCCAACATACTTCTGGGGTTCTTTTTGTACGTTATCTACGGAGGTTCAAATGCCACATTTTGAGCCAATTTCACCGCAAAAGCTTATTTTTCCAAAAACACCTACAAATACATAAAATAACCAAATAAGTACAAAATCTGGCACTAACAATATATACCATTGAGATATATTAGATAAATAAATGCGTCTATCAAATACCCCCAAACTTATTATTTGCTAGTCCCGAGCAAATCAAAACTACAAAATAAAATCCTAACTCACTGTCGCAGGCATCGCGATTTCACTTAGCGTGTGCAACAAGCCTTTAAACCCCTAGGTGGCCCTAGTGGCCGAGTTATAGTCTCGGGAGGGTTTACTAGAGATATACCCACAAAACCTTTACTCCAGACCCTAGCTATCTACGCAGAACCTTGGAATGGCACTAAAGAACCTCCTTGGTTGGCATACTTTTTGATTACAGGAGGAAGTACCCTGATGCGAAATTCCCATTGTTGTACACGAGTTTGAACTCAAGCATACTAAATTCATATATAAGTGACAGAGATCTACTCAGATAGTCGCACTATGGACATCAATATCCAGAGTCAACAAATCACATGGATAGATTAAGAGATGGATATAGAAAATCATAGATGGTTTTGATGTTGACTAGGTGAACGGTGTTTCTCATATCTGTCTGAAGGCCACTGCCAAAATGAACCTATCCTAATGGACTGAAATACTGGTCTGACTAATATCAACACAACTGGCATATACAAGGGAACCAGTGGTCGATAATCCTAATTATAGATCAACTCGTTTGGCATATACAAGGGAACCAGCGGTCGATTTATTGAACACACATTTATATTATTTTTATTTATTTATTAAGAACTAAGACCATGATTAGATCTTGTGGATCCAAGCGCATGCTTCTTGTTAGCAAATTACTTGGTAATTCCCGTGGATCCTGCATTCCACGCTTGTTTAGGCGACGGAGACAGGGAGAAAACACACATATTGCTATCCAGGTGTTAGTATTTATTCCGATTGGTCTATTTGTCTGGTCTGGCCTTTTTTTTTTTGTGTGTGTGTGTGTGTGTGTGTCTCAATCACTCTATTTCACCCTAGTAGTGGTAACAACTTGAATCGTGAGCCCCACCTAATCACTTAGAGAAACATATTTAAAAAGAAAAGAAAATAAAAACAGAAGTGAAAAGGACTCAACGAGATATGGCGAAACTATCATGTTATTTCTAATACCTGAGCTTTGTGCTTTTATGAATAGACTCTTATAGATGTTTCCATCTACTCAGATTGGTTCCTCAACTCCTACAACCAAGATGCTTCCATCCACTTAGATTAGTTAGTGCCATCCTTAATAGGCATAAATTTCTAGGCTCTGGAGTTTAATAATGCAACTAAAAAGTTTCTCCCATACCCCCAAACTTAAATCTAACATTGTCCTCAATGTTTTAAAGATAAAATTAAAAGCATGAACAAGGAGAAACTGTTACCATTTGAAGCAAAAGAGTTAAGGAAGGATATTACCGTGTCGCATAAACCATGGGTTACCTACCAATAAGTGCTAAATTTAAAGTCTTCAGCTAGACATCAAGTACCATAAAATGGCTAATTACCTTTCAAAATATATGAGTAGTCGAAATAACTGTGGGTCATCAAAACCAAATAGCACTGTAATATGAGACAACTGCACAGGATTAGAAAAATTAACAGACGGAGCACAACCTTATCGAAAGTTTCTTGCAAGACAACTGGGTTTATCTATGGCACTCTCTTAGGCTTCATATGAGTGTCTTGACAAACATATTTTTCCGAACTATGAGTTCCCAATTCCTGGACAGTATCAGGAGGATCGGGTTGTTGAGTCGGGAGAGACTCAAGTAATACAAAAGGCACACTAGGCTTGAGTCCCAAGTTAGGGACTTCTAATAAGGATACTTGACCATCACTACCCCCAAAATTAGGGTAGTCAGTATTCTAAGAAAAACCTCTAATTATTGCTTGAATTTCAGGATCCTCGGAGTATTTAAAATACTCAAGAGCTTCTTCTAGTTCTCTACCCCTAAACTTAGGGTCATCATTACTTTCAGAAAGACTGAGCACTATTGCCTGAATTTCTGGGTCTGTAGAGTCTTTAAATCATTCGAGAGCTTCTTCTAGTTTTAAAGTCTGGTCATCTATCTAACCTAAGAGAATTGTCTCATCGAATTCATCCAAAGAAAACAAAGTGTCATCCCAATTATCCTGAACTAGATCCTGAACCAAAATACTAATCATATTCACTTCCTCTAAATCATCAGAAGGTTGTCTTGTAACATTAAAGACATATAGTTCAGTGGTCATATTACCAAAGGATATGTTCATAAGTACGGTCCTACAGTTGATAACAACATTAGACGTGGCTAAAAATGGGCGACCTAAAATCAACGGTATTTGATTCTCTTGGTCAGGGACAGGTTGTGTATCTAGGACTACGAAATCCAGAGGATAAATAAACTTGTCGACCTCAATAAGAATATCCTCTATCACACCACGAGGAATTTTAACAGACCTATCAGCTAACTGCAGTGTTTTCTTGGTAGGTTTCAACTCACCAAGTCCTAGCTGTAAGTACACATGGTATGGAAGTAAGTTCACACTAGCTCCTAAGTCGAGTAAAGCTTTTTCTACTATGTATTTTCCTATCGTGCAAGCAATAGTAGGGGCACCTGGGTCTTTATACTTAGGAGTTGTGGTGTTCTTAATGATCGAACTTAAATGACAGGCTAAAAAGGCTTTTTTAGGGACACTAAGCTTTCGCTTTCGTGTACACATATCCTTGAGAAACTTGGAATAAGCCGGCAGTTGCCTAATTGCTTCTAATAACGGAAGATTTATGGTAACTTTCTTAAAAGCCTCCATTATGTCATTAAAGTTGGATTCACTCTTTGTTGGTACTAGTAGCTGAGGAAATGGGGCTCTAGGCATAAAATAGGGCCTCTCAGGAACCGAATTGACATCATCATAGATTTTATCAGTCTCCTCAGCTATGGATGGTCCTGAGGGGTGAACTACAGTTTGCTCAGTATCGGGCATAATTACCTTATTGTCTACAACTCTACCACTCCTAAGGGTGCTAATAGCATTCAGCTGATGTGATGGTTTCTCACCTACTTCATAAACTCCTCTAGGATTAGGTTGTGTTTGACTAGGAAACCTACATTTCTCTCTCAAAGACTCATTTATCAAACTAACTTGGGTTTTTAACTCGAAAATAGCCTGAGAATTATCCTGGACCATCTTTTTATTTTCATCTAAACCTTGTATCATCGATTGTTGAAACATTGCAGTTTGTTGGGTTAACAAAGCGAGAGATTACTCTAGACTTAAAATTTTATTATCAGACTGATTCTGAAACGGAGCTGATCCTGAAGGATTCTTAGTATAGCCAAAACCTGGAGGAGCATTCGAATTACTAAACTGACCTTGATTCTGGTCCTTAGACCATGATAGGTTCGGATGGTTTCTCCAACCAGGATTATAAGTTTCTGAATATGGGTCAAATTTCTGATGGTTATCGAATCTAGTGTTATTATTATAAAGAGCATTGGCTTGCTCTTCAATAGTCTGGCCTTCCCAAAAATGCTCCAATCTACCACTAGTGTGACCCACTTCTAAAGCTTCTAACCTTTTAGCTATAGCTGCAATCTTGGTATCTGATTCATAGCCTCCTTCTACCCTATTAACGTTTCCTCTGCCTAGAAGAATTGTTTTCTTGGGTTCCCTACTGTTTTCCCATTGGTGGGTCTTTTTGGCGATTTCATTCAAATATGTCATCGCCGTATCAACAGTTTGGTTCTCAAACCAACCTGTACACAGAGATTCTACCATGGTTATTGTGGAATAATCTAAAACCTTATAAATGATTTGAAATAGCCTAACCTTTTCTAAACCATGGTGAGGACATTGTGTTAACAAATCATAGAACCTTTCCAAATACCTATACAAAGATTCTCCCTCTTGTTTTGAAAATGTGCAGATTTGCGTCCTAATAGACGATGTTTTGTGCCTAGGGAAAAACTTATTGTAAAAGGAAGATGTGAATTGTTCATATGTTATGATTGACTCGGAAGTCAAACTATATAGCCACGACCTGGCTTTATCTCTCAGGGAAAAGGGGAATAACCTAAGTTTCAAAGCATCATCATCTAAGCTTCTAATTCTTAGGGTACTTCAAATTTCATCAAAATCCCTAACATGGAAATAGGGGTTTTCATTTTCTTTCCCTAAAAAGATTAGGAGCATCTGTATGGTCCCAGGTTTCAGTTCATATGTTTCCTCCATGTCAGCTAACTTAATACACGAAGGACGAGTAGTCCTAGTCGGATTCAACAAAGCTTTCAAAGTAGCCATTTCTGGCACTATCGGAGTATCAGGGATTCTTTCCTCAGTAAAAGAAGAACGTTCAAAACAGGACTCTCCGAAAATCGGACTTTCTAGATTAAGGTAATCGAGACGCTTAGAACTGCAAGGTTGTTCTTTAACAAATCTACCTAGGGCGTCTCTTTTACGTTTAGGCATAAAAAAGAATTTCCTAAATTGGAAGGGTAAGCAATCACAAAGCAAGGCTGACTCAACCAAATCAAACCTATTGATTTCTAGCAAAAAAAAAGCATGATGGCTCCACTTAGATTGTTTCTAGACCAGCTTCTACTCTTCCAAGAGGCAACTAGGTACAATTTTAGCAAACCTCGTAGGACGATCCGAATAAAGTAAGTCGAAGAGAAGCAGGAGAAGCTCAGGGGAGCTTTGATACCCCCACCTCTTTTGCAACGCTTCCCTGGGTTACAAGGCGGCTCTAATCGACTTCCAGTAATCTTCCCGAACTTTGAGCTAGGCTAATAAAATATCCAATAGGATCCTTTTGAACGATTTTCCTACAAGCTCGTTACCTTATCGGTCTTATTCTAGTCAAAATTTTAAGCTTGGGTTCGCGTTCGGTATTGTTTTCCTAAGGCGGGCAAGAAGAGAACGGTAATGAAATCTGAACCCTTATCTTGTATGGCCAGGCCTTGCCCTTTACTAGAAAAATAAATATCTGTATTCAGTCCTCAACATATAAGCATACGAAGGAGTCCAGTAACTTGCTGACAGGGGATTCGCGAGTGTTCAGAATCTTACCTCCCGTTCCAGACGGGGGATGAATCGGTTGTAGTCGACTCGGGCCACTGACTCCTGTGTCAGTGTACGAACCCGAGGGGCCGAGACAGTATCATAACTGTCGTCCTTCCATGCAAACAATTGATATTTAATACCACCCTTCCTTAGGGTTTAAAAATAATGTCCAAAAGTCCCAAAATGTCCAAAAAGTCCAAAAACAAAAGAAAAATTACCAAAATAATAATAAACCCTAATACAGTTTCTAAAAAAAAATAAAATAAAAAAAAAATAAAAAATAAAAATAAAAATAAAAATAAAAATAAAAAAATAAAAAACTATATACAAAAATCTTCTTCTTCACTCCTTTGGACTCCTCTTTTCTTTCCTTCTTTGGCGATGCTTTCCTCTTATAACACTTTTTCCTCCCTTTTAGCTCCGCTCCAAATCTGAAAAAGAATCGAAAAATACCAAACGCGTAAAGAAGATCAAAAATAATAAAAACAAACAAATAAATAAAACCTAAAAACCTAAAAAGAAATCTAAAAACAAGTTCGCGTCGGCGACGCCAAAAATTGATGTGATTTTAATTGTTGTAGAAAAAGTGGTAATAAGATTCGTTCAACTCGGACTTGTGAAGAATAATTTTTAGACTTAATTTAGAAAACTATAAAAATCAAAATAATGTTTTGGTCAAGATTATAAAAAGCACTAAGACAAAGGATTCCACCAATCTCCAATTTTTATGTGATTTAATCTAATAAATATTCATGCAACTCTTTACGTTTAAAGTGATTCTAATATTTTGCAAAAGTAGATTTTTGGAATAACAAGTGTATTTCAAAAGCATAGAATATCAAAAACATAGGTCTAAGCATAATCTATCAAGAGAAATCACAATTGTTTAAGAAAAATCATTCAATCAATTCTCAATCAAAGCAAATAATCATATAAGAAATTGCAAAAATTAATTAAATAGAAATTACCACACAAATCTTGGAAAATTGGCTTCCTCCATCGCCTCAGCAAAGGGGTTTAGCTCCTCATATCAAAAACACGCTCAAAATAATAACGCATGGCTGAATAGGTGTTTTTATTGAAGAGAATAAACTGTAGTTACAGAAAGCCTTTTGCAAGGAAAATAGAAGTCGCTGAATATCTTAAGCAAGTACAGACGTAAACGATAAAAGGCTTTCGTAGTTGAATATACGACTGCTTCTGCGACAGAGTCTGTAGGTCTAATGTTTTTCTTCTTCCTTTCTTCCCTTAAAGTGCAGAACGACTCTGCAACTTTCTGATCATCTCTGCAGCCTCTCCCGTAGCTCTTTATTCACCCCCAAACTATCGACACTTTCCAAGGTCTCGATCAGGTTATATTTATAGCAAACAGGTCTCTCCAATATTCGGAAATATTTAATTTCCATAAATTTATTTTCTTCCCTGCCAAACTCCGGGAATCCCTGTTCTTTCTCTCCTACGCGGCTTGTGTTTGCTGTCAAACTCTTCTAAAGATAGGATTTAAATCTTCGGCATAGGTTCTCTCCATTCTATCCACGTACTTCCCAAAACAGAACCCCAAAAAAAAATCCCGATATCTTTCACTTTTCCTAATTCACCGAGATATGCATGGAAACTTATTTTTCTGCGTATCTAAATCCTTTACCATCCCTGTTTGACCGGACCAGGCCCAACCAATCATGTCCAGCGATAAAATCCGACAAGAATCCACCAAACTCGATCCAACAAATTCATGCAGACGTGAAAAAAAATTCCCGCCAAAATTATACTTCAAATGGTGAAGATGGGTGTCCCCCTAATCCAGTTCCGGTCTGCCAATAGAAGTTGCCCTGGAAATGGATGCCCCTTAGTAATTAGGTTACCCCTTATCCAAAGTGCTGGAGTCCGCATAACACTCGTCCCTTGGGTGCCTTTAGTAATTTTTCTGGGATGTTTTCAACACTTTTTCGGGGTTCCTCCGGGGTATTTCTGGGGTGTCTCCAACATACTTCTGGGGTGCTTCTGGTACGTTATCTACGGAGGTTCAAATGCCACATTTTGAGCCAATTTCGCCGCAAAAGCTTATTTTTCCAAAAACACCTACAAATACATAAAATAACAAAATAAGTACAAAATCGAGCACTAACAATATATACAATTGAGTTATATTAGACACATAAATGCGTCTATCACTAACCCAATAGCCAAAAGCGTTAGAGTTTCAGCATCTGATATGCATAAGTTTGATAATTTCGGGCAAGACATTTGTGATCTTTTATCCCAAGATCAAAACAATATTCCTAGTTAAGCAATAAATTTCTCTTTTTATCAAAAAAGAGTCAAAAGTACAACAACCTCCATGTTTAGTGTTTTATCTTTCCAATCCAGACACAATTTTCCAACAAAATTCAGAATAATTCAAGGAGGGAGGTAATCTAGGTTCATGTTTTCATAGGTACCTAAACAAAAATGTTGCTTCTGCTACATATCTCTGTTTATGTTATTTTTATTTGGTTGGATTTGATGTGTTATAGTTATTGACTGGTTAGGAGTAGGTGCTTCCAGGGTGCTATATCGCCTACGTTTACCATTGCCAATTACATTATCTTAAGGCAAAGGAAACCTGAATTAGGATATACATAGAACCATTAATATATATATATATATATGATCACATTGATTCATTTTATTTATACAACAAAACCACTTACTTACACCCAATACAAGTACAGTACACACACAATATATATATATATATATCTAGTATATAAGCCAACAGAAGTCCCTAAGGACTTGTTGATGCTATTACTAGAACAGGCACCTGTTGCTAATTCAATTAGCTAGGTCTTTTATTCTAGGTATATGTTTCATTATGTAGAATAAGCTACTGGTATTAGGTGGACTGACGGAGTCTCCTCAAATGGCTAGTAAGGACGTTCTCCTACTACGCATGGTGGATAGTAGTTGCAGGCGACAATAGTATTACCGTTATTACAAGTCGCAATAGCACACCCTAGGTAAAGAGAGTTTCTACAAACTACATTTATATATTGCACACAGTTTTCTGCTCCTCCTTGACATGAGTTTGATTGGTAATCATAATTGCTTTTCTGACCAAGCCACAGTTGTTCAACATCTGATGTGCTGAGAGCTCCACTACCCAAAGCAAGGTTCTCACTATATGGTCCACCGGAGGGAACAAGCGTACAATCACCGGCTAATTGGTTAGCATAGTTGCGAGCGTAGGTTGCAACAGTTTCGTTCCATACCAAGGGTGCAACATTAACCTCAGCGCGAGCTGCGTTATGTGGAGCTAGAAAGTCTTCTGGGGTTTGGGCTTGACAGACATGGATTAATAAGGCTAGGGTTAAGAATACTATGAAATTCATGATTGGCTGCTTGTGCAACACTACTCTATAGGAGGAACAAGTATTATGTAAAGGAGGTACGTATTTTGTTTTGAGTGTTTTCTTGATGAGATATGAGGTTCAGGGGGTGTGGGTTATTTATAGAGATTAGAGGATAGCTAATGATCTTCACTCGACACAGAAAAATAGCGAAAACTATATAAAATTGGAATATAAATATTTGATATAAGCATACGTATGTATATATATGTGAAAGTTAAAACTTAATTTGTTTTAATTTGAATCGATCAATTCATTCATCCGTAGTTTTATCTTTTAAGTGGGGTGGAAACTTTATTCTACACCGCCTTGAGGTTGGAAAAGGTGGTCATATTTCCGATCCACCACTAGTTTGCAAGGACGGCCATGTCTTATTTTGCTGGGTAAATACAGAAAAATATAATAACAAAGGTGCGGTCGTCATATTTGGCTGAGCATGCATGAGAATCTGTCTTTCTGTAAAAAAAATTCTTTTAAGCATATATATCTTTCTTTTAACAAGTTTTTTTTTTTTTTTGTTTCATATTACGCAGAAAATTACAAGTTGTTTAGAGATAATTAGCGGATACAGAACTCATTGTTTTTTCTCCCAGGTCCAAAAACAATGTCATGTCTATGTACGGCCAGGGCCAGAGATCAGCTGCATGCCCCTATGGATTTGCTTCATCTTACTCCCTCCGTCCCACTATTAATTGACCTATTTATTTTTAGATTTTGTCCTATTAATAGTGATTTATATCATTTGATACTCATGTTTATACTTATTGCGTTGTTGTTTTAAAATGATTTTCAATGATATAAAATTTACGAATATCCATCCGTGGTATAGTTTGAGAAATAAATCATTTCTAAATTGTACTACTAAGTTAATTAATAATGGGACGGAGGGAGTATTATTTTCTGTATGTTTGTGTTTGTTTTCTTTTTCTTGACTAAGTTTGTAACCTTGCATCATGGGATTTAAACTACTGTAGTTCTGAATCGGATAGTGCATCTAATTAATGACATAAGAACGCACGTCGCAGAGGATGCAAGATTAATTCTAAAAACTCTTTTTTTTTGTAGGAGCTAGCCTATGTAGGTATACATAAAATGCATGTGAGATCACATCCTCAATCTCTCGGAGTTAAACTAGCAGTCGCAGTCAGTGTAGGACTAGACAGCTAGCTATCGATCCCAATTGGTTGTATGTAGATCAAACCACACGCCCAGCATATGCAATTTGTATACATGCATTGCTACAAGATTCCTCAAGGCTTAGAATTCTCATATGGAAATATACATATGAGAATTCAGTAATGCAGTTATAGAAGAGGTGCAAATTAAAAAATTAATTAAGACATTTACCAAAATCTGTAACTCTCAAATATCTAACTCTAATGGCGGAATGGAACACTTAATGTTAAATTATTTATCATGAGAACTCGGTAAATTTTGTACGGATGACGTATGATACCGCAGTCAGCCACTGGCGTGCCTATATGGAAAAAGTATCTGATGAGAAGAAAAAGTAGTTGTGTACATAGTTGAGAAATAAACCAACAATAGTTTAAGAAACAACTTGAAGGTTTATACAGGACTACCAGACACAAACATGCATCAACGGAAATTGTCTACTTAACAGGGATGAGGGATGGTGGAAACATCAATCGAATTTCTCCCACTGAATGTAATTAGACACTCCCATTAACTACTACATAATAAACAACTTGTCAAGCTAAGGACCGGGTAATGACTAATATTTAGTTCCAATTGGGATGATGGACAACCAAACTGAACTCTCAAAAACTTCATAAGCTTCTTGAATTTTTCAAATTTTCATCTTTGAAAAGATCATCTTCTAGTGGGTTGCAACCTTAGTCACCAGATTCACGAAAGTCCTCACGAATTTCCTTGCGATTCGCGAATTTGCGCTCCTCAGTTAAATTCGTGATGGGAGCGCGCTCCTACTAACCGTATATTCTCATATCTTCCTATCTTTATCTAGTAAATCATGCATCTAGCTCCTTTATTTTCTAGGTTAGCTTTCATATAACAGCTGTATTACTTACCTAGCTAAGTTTTAGTATTTTTCTTGTCAAGAAGTTTAGGTCATTGTATATCTCAGACTCCAATGTAAATGGATATAAGGAAATATTCCAAGTTCACAGGATACATAAGGATCGACTTCAGAAAGCTCGAAACAATAAGGGAATGATTGGGATATGTTTGTAGGAAACTAGAAAGTAGACAATGTATTAAGATTTTCTAATGTTTTACTATGTTGTTTTAGGAAAATTAGTAGTATAACTAATATGTCTATGAAACCTAATTTACGCTCCCGACACGCTCCTCGAATTTCATTTTTGAAAATTTTACGAATTTCGGTTTCGATCTCGCTCCCGTTCCCGACCTCGCTCCCACTCCTGGTTAAGGTTGCAACACTGTGGAACTAAGTGCAAAGAGAAATAAGTATCTCTATTCTCTAACATATAGAATAAGCCATCCAATAGCATCTCGAAAAGTGAAGCCTTTTGTTATACGGTGGATTGTGTGGTTGGGAAAGAAACGATATTGTGATTGCTAAGAAACAAGTTAGAAAGCCTTTTAACTCTCTTATTCCGGACATCAAAGTGGTGCTTCTTAGCTGGTCCATTAATTTTGATTCTTTTACAAATAGCAAGTTTGATGATTTTGTATTTGATTGGACCTCTCAGCACACGCCTTGCTAGTCTCGAGGGTGTTATCCTGGCATCCTCTCTTATTTACAATACCTTTTCCTTAAGGGGAAAAAAAGCATCTTGAATGGGGACAGACCCTTAAAACTTGTGGGTGTAATCATGGATGCACAGACTTTGCATAGTATTCTGAGCTTTTTAATGCTTGACGACTCTCAGCCTCCTCCCACGGGGTGAACAGATCAAAGTAGTGAAGGTGTTGGCTATTTAATAAAGATTTAATTTGTTGGAAACACCATAAAAATAACGGTGAAATATTTCTTCATTTTGGGATTTACTCCATGAGGTATAATGGAGTGGTATATTGGGTAGATTTGGTGAGAATGGTTTCATGCTATTCAAGGTCTTTGTTTCGGATGCTCTTTAACGGGATATATAGTTTTACTACTAGGAGTGGCTTTAGTGCAATCCTGCTGGTGAAAGGGAAGTTCGATGCCGAATTAGGGCAACACCATCTTTTGTGCTTTTTGGCCTTTTGGACTTTAGTGCAATCCTGCTGTGAAAGCTGCAACATCCTTGTCTTGTGTTGAGATTATTAGTCCCACATTGTTTGGGCAATGTAAAATCCCACGGTTATATAATCCTAAGGGCCTCTCCACTCATTACCAATTGGTTTTGAGTTGGATATCCGTATTCTAACATGGTATCAGAGAAGGGTATTTGCGACGAGTTATTTCACCGCGCCTTTAATCCGCGTCACCCGATTTAATTGTCCACGTGTTAGACCCAACGAGGCTACACGTGAAGGGGCGTGTTGAGATTATTAGTCCCACATTGTTTGGGAAATATAAGATCTGCGGTTTATAATCCTAAGGGCCTCACCACTCATTGCCAATTGGTTTTGAGTTGGATGCCCGTATTCTAACATCTTGTTTATCCTTTCATTTCCATTTCTTTTGTTTTTCCTTTGACTTTCCACATTTTTTTTTGAATAATCACCTCTCATACGACAGTCCCAACATTCAACGTCTTTTTTAGACTTTGATTTACTCCTTGACTTGCTTCGACTAAATGGTCTTCTAACTTTTTTCCTACCCTGGTTCTCTGTAACAAGAGTTTCTGAATGAGATGATTTTTATTACATTCTAACTTCTTTGTTCAACAAATTGTTTGTTGCAATAGTCATATTCAATTTATTATGTTGAACAGAAATAAGATTATACTCCTCAAAATTTTTGAAGTCCATAGATATAAGCTGATTCATGGTACTCTTTGTTTCATCAAATGATGCACCATTGAACTTCCTTCCTTGTACTTCAATTTTCCAAGCCTTAAATAAAAGAAATTTTGTACAAAGAGACTGCTGTAATATATCTCCTCTAACTTTGTACCTTTGTCTTTTCAGACCTTACTCCCTTGCTTTCCATAGGACCATATAGATCTTTACAATATAATCAATCTTCAATCTTTGCCTTCCATATATCATACTTCTCACCAGTCAAACTGACCATTCTATTACGAGTGCTAGTTTCCGTCATTGGACAAGATTAGCTCAACCCAACAGCTTTGATACCACATTTTGGAGGGGACTTACAAATTCGAGCCGCTATGGGAAATACGGAAACTACACAAGCAATCAACCACAATGCGGAAAATAATACCACTATGATCAAATAAAAGCAATCACACAACGTCGGCAATTACATATAAAAACCCCTTTGATGTGAAGGGTATAAACCCACATGCAAATCTTCCACTATGAATAATAATGAGTTACACAATTTCTCCCAAATTTGGGTAAAAACTACTTCAATGTGCATATAGCACTTGGCTAACTATTTTCCTAACTACAGTCACCACTAAGGGTGGATAAACAAATCATTTACCAATAGGTAGAGGTGTAAAATGTGTCGGCCCAGAACAGCCCATCCCACGAAGTCACGTGCTTAGCGTGTTGTGTGCCGGAGATTAAGATATGCGGTGTTGTGTCGTGCCTGATAACGTGTTATGATGTGCTGCGCCGAAAAAATAAACGTGGTGTGACGATGATCGAATAGGTATTCCATGAGTTGTTATAAAAATAAGTCAATATGACGATGATTGAATTAAAAAATTAGCTAGAGTAAAGACCAAGTCAGCAACGATATTTATGTAATTCAACTAGATAATTTTAACCTAGTCAAGGTAATTAGGCCGACCGAGCGAAGCGAGGGATGACTCCGTATATGGTGACTTTGTGTGAATGTGGGACATGATTTTTTTATTCAATTTGACAAAAAAAAGATTGTATTTGGGTGGTTTGGTGTCATACCGTTGAAATTTCCAATTTGTCCCTTCCTTTTAGTCAAATTACTATAACTCCTTATGTATTATATTTTTTAGGGTATAATTGGAAACCAAACTTTAACATAACATGTATAAAAATCCCTGCCTTGAAATTTTACAAATTTTATCTCGTTGGATTGGTTTTAAAAAAATCTACGCAATGAGTACAAACAACAATATCAAATTTAGAGTTTTTACGAAAAATTAGGAGGTGTTTATCATTTTGGCACAATTTTCGAAAATTAAATGTATATCCATTATGCAAACCACAACAAAGGATATATAATACTTTATGTACCATATTTTGGTATGCAAATAACCACAAAGGATGCATAACACATTATGCAGCCATATTTTGGTTTATGCATCGGGTAATTTTCTGTTTCAGGAAAAGTGATACTTTCACCCCGTGTCAGGAAAAATGATACTTTCGCGCTGTGTCAGGATAAATGATACTTTCCCTCCGTGTCAGGAAAATGATACTTTCGTGACGTATCAGGAAAAATGATACTTTTGCGTCGATTTCTTCGGTCGGCCGTCCCACCGTGGCAGCGGTCATCTAGTTAGTTTGTTATTATCTTATAGGGTTTATTGATTTCCTATATCATTATAAATAGAAATCATCCATGTAATTGTAAAACCATCCCTGAATAATCAGTCTGGAGATCAATATTATTTCACTCTACGGGATTTGTCCGTGGACGTAGGCGTTAGTGCTGAACCACGTTAAGATGTATTGTTAATTTGCCTTTGATTTCGGTTTTTCTCTAATTGATAATTCGTCTCCATAACCATAATTTATTATGGTAAAAGATCCGCTCCGATTTCTTTTGCTTTCTGTTCTTTTTTTTTATCATTTCATTTATTTTCCCGAACCAGTCTTCTATATTAGTCTTTATCTCCCTGGATGAATGAAAAGTATAGGCAATTTAAAGAAATCCTTAGAAACTAGGGAGATTGAATACGTCATCAAGAATAAATTATTGTTAGATTGTACTTAAATCCGAAATTCACTTTCAGGCTTATGGAGATTCCTTCCATGTAATTAGAACCACAAATTGTTAAAGAATACGAACTAGGGGAGTGGACATGGAGCCAAGGATATTAGATTTTTTAGTGTAGAAAACCATATAAATCTTTTATTCATTTCATGGTAGCATCGAACTCATATAAACTGAGTTCGATTTTTTTGTATAAATTATAAAGAAATCCTTTTGAAGTAATTATTTATAGTTTATTCAGAACTAATGATAATAATTACTATCAAAGTTCTTATAGAACTCGGCTTTGGGAAAATAGTAATTTTAAGTTTAGGTCACAATGAATAATTTGATTATCCAGAGAGATTGCATAATTCTGGGCTAACCCAATCAGGGCAACGTATAGTTTTGTAGGCTGTGATGGACTAACCTAATCGGCACAGTGACACGGCACAACACGTTAAGAAAGCACATTATAATATGCATAAGACAATACAAAATACATCATATCTTGTGTATATTTCACAAGAGAGTCTCTATTCTAGCTAATTTTAGACGTTCGATCATCGTCATATTGACTTATTTTTATTAAACTCATAGAATACATAAAGTTTTTGAAAATATTTACTTTGAAAAATACAAAATAAATGTGCCCGACCCAACACAACATGTTTAGTTTTCAGGCACAACGCAGCACGTACGACACGTCTTCTAGCACGGAGAAACACGGCATGAATTAATCTCCATCAAAGCACAACACGACACACATCACACTAAGCATGTGACTTCATGGACTGGGCTGTGGGCTAAGCTGTCACATTTTACACCTCTATTTCCCACTACAAAAGGGGGGTCCGGGAGGCGGCAACCAATGCGAATATGGTCGAAGACAAACTTGTAGTGCAAGCCGCCTATGCGAATATTTTTGGTACAAAAAGTTTCGAGTTCTCAAGATAAACGACTTGACATACCTTATATTTTCGTACTCTATCAACCGGAACAAAGGGTATATACCAACGAGGACCTCCTCTTGAGCGAAATCTCCTCCAAAACGATGATTTCCTCTGAGATCGTAATCCCCTTGTAAAAGATGTCTTTTTCAACTTCAACGTCATATCTTCCGCCATCAAAGAACAAGGTGATTTTCTCTTTACAAAATGATGTCTTACGCACACCTTCTTAACGAATACTTCTTAAACGAACTATTCACCCTCACCCATAACGGTGTACTCTCTCAACACCGACATTGTATCTTTCGACGGTAGAAAATTGCAACTCACTTTTCACTAAACGCCGCCCAATTCGGTAGGATGGAAACCCTCGAAATCTTAAGGAAAACCATAACTTTCCATCACCATATAAGCCTCCTTATATAGTAATCATAAACTAGGAAGACAGAAACCCTAAGTAAGTTTCCTAATTAAATCGGGAGACCAATTAGAAAATACTTACATAAGAAGAAAATTCTTTATTATGATTTCTATGTGGGCTTCGGGACTTTCCTGACCCATAAGTGGTCTTCGGAATTTCCATATCCATCCAAAAGCTTCAACAATAATCAATAGTGTTTGTAGTAGTGCTACTTACTGCAAGGTGTGATACCTGTATATTGGGAGGAGACATCCCTGAACTGTGAGCATCATATGCGGGGATGAATTTTCTTTAAGGAAAGAGGATTACCTCGCCTCGATTAACCTAGTCTGATAAGTATTCTGACTTTTTTATTTGTCATTATTTTTTTTATCGCATGAAAGTGGCTTTCGAGAAACCGAAACACATATCTTCCAACAATCTATCCTATGTAACCCGCTTGAACTCGAAAATTGAATTCAAAAGAGTTAATCATTTTTTCGTGTTTCACCTCCTTTCCTGTTTACTTAAATAAATAGATTTTAGAGAAAAAAGTACAACAACCTCCATGTTTAGTGTTTTATCCTTCCAATCCAGCCAGAATTTTCCAACTAAGTACAGAATAATTCAAGCAGTGATTTAATCTATAGGTTCTTTTTTTATAGGTATACATAAATAAAAATGTTTCTGCTGCTGCTGCATATATATCTCTGTTTATGTTATTTTATTTGGATGGATTTGATGCGTTATAATTAAGTGAGTTATTGACTGGTTAGTAGTATGTACTTCCAGGGTGCTATCTCGCCTACTTTTACCATTGCCAATTACATTATCCTAATGCAAAGGAAACCTGAATTAGGATATACATAGAACTATTAATAGGTATAATCACATTGATTCTTTTTATTATTTACTAGGTATCACCGGAGCCTTATGATGTAATTTAAATTTTGTTGTAGTAAAAGGTTCGTTGAGACTTGTGAAGATTCGAGTTTTTAAATTTAATAAAAATATACAATAATATTACAATTGGTGCAAGAGGTACTGGGACTAAGGATTTAGCCAATCTTCATAAGATAAGGTTCACTTATTTATTCTCAACAATTTTAGCTCACGAAATATAAACATGGACTCTATTTTTTGCCAAGGTAGATTCTCAAAACATTGATGGTAAATGTTAAGCATGGGACATCAAATCACCTAAGCTAAGCATGACCCATCTAATCAAATGACAACTAATTTAATCAAATCATATTTCAATTAATTTTAATGCAAAGGTCATAAAAAGAATAAAAATAAATTTACCATGTATGAAGTTCGGCCTCCTCCGTCGTCCCAGTGTTGGGGTTTAACTCATCATGTCGAAAACACACTCAAAATATGTATTCATGGCTCAAAAGTGTTTACAAGAAGAGAAAATAATGAAACAGGAAATCTGCAACAGCACAGGTGCGTTACAAACCGACTGTTTCAACTCTCAACTGTTATGATGAAGATAATCGTTACGAATCTGCAGAGAAATGGTGCAGAAGAGGATGAAGAAACTGTTACAATGAAGATAAATGTTGCAAACTAGTTGAAGAAACTGTTACAACGAAAATAAATGTTGCAAACCAGTTGAAGAAACTGTAACAACCAGTTAAAGAAACCGTCGCTGTTTCCCTGTTCTTTACGAGCAGCAGCAGCAACAACAACAGAGTTCTGAAAACTCTTGATTCACGCCTCCTGAGCTCTCCTATCGACCCCAAACTCTCGACACCCCTTCTATGGAACCTTGTGACTCTATTTATACACCAAAATCCTAAAAATCACGCGTCAATTACACAAAATAATTCTCATTTACTCCCATGCATGGAAAAGAATAATTTCCATTTTTTGATTAATTACGCGTCTAATCTCGTGCTGCACACACCAGGAG
>JAJJMB010001184.1:1587373-1639134 GCA_023531105.1 Papaver atlanticum | reverse complement strand
TGATTGAAAATCTTCCAGGGATAAACATAATTTTCCCGCCTTTTTTTTTTTTGAACTTGAAGGAGAAGGGGGTGCCCCTTATCCGCTGCTGGATTCCGAATAACAAGTGTCCCTTGGGTGCCTTTAGACAACTTTTCGAGCCGATTTTTCCAAAAATGTTTATTGCCCAAAAATACCTACAAACACATAAAACACCATAATAAGTACAAAAATGGGTACTAACAATATACACAATAGAGATGAAAATAGACACATAAATGCGTCTATCACCTTACGGCCCCGGCTTAACCTCTCATTTTGATACATATAATTATATCCTAGATTTATTTGAATCAAATCATCGTTACTTAAAACCAAAATAGGTAAATTAAAAAAACTGATGGATCCATGTTTGCAACTATATATTAGTTTATTTTCGTGCGTAATGGCGATAAAGATGAGAAAGCAACAAATGAGGTGACCTTTTTTTTACACAACATATATCTGAATATACTTGGAGAATGATAATGAACAGAAGGATAAAACTTGGGTCAGCTATTTTAGGGCTTATCATATAAATCTTGTATGTGAATCATACAACAAAATTTTAAAAATTAAAATTTCTGAAGCTCGTATTTTTTATTTTACATGTATCTAAGTTTATCTTTTTGTATAGGTGACTTTCGTGTATACCTTTCAGCATGTGAGGCAGTGTTCAGATTTTCGTTATACATCATGTCCTTGAAATATTCCATTTCAACTATTTGATGTGCGGGATTTCAACTATTGATCCCGGATTCTATCCATGTTGACATTGTATTTTCGGTGTAGATGTTCCTTTAATTTTAACAACATACGTTTTTGTCGTGTTCTTAGTTTTTGTTCATCCTCGTAGATATATTCTCCATTTTTTTTCTTCTTTGCTCTCAAGATCCATGATTTGGGAAAACAGTCCTTAATATATGTTCTTTATATACTTGCTCAGTTACTTGTTTTCCTAGGAGTGAAATCACTTCTTTGTCCCTTTCCTTAATATTTTTTTTTTTCAAAACAATATTTGGAAAAGAAAAACTTTTTACCTTTTTAGTGTAGTTGTTTTTCATCACGCACATCATTAAACTCTACATCTTCTTTGAACTCTTTATTCAGTAAATCGGCTTCAGGCATTCCATTGTCATGCTCCAATGTTCCAGTTGCTGAATTATTTTCTTTCTTGTTGATCTCTTCACTGTCTTCCGATGATAAGAATTGACAAATGTAATACCATTGCAATCTTTGCCTAATTTTAGATATTGCATAAAAAAAAATTAGCTAGTGTTTTTGTGTTCACTTATAGTTATCCATAAATTTCATTAACAAAATGTCTTCCACGTTGGTGTTATTCTATCCATTTTATGTTGGTGGTAATTATACTTCTATAACATCAATACCAATAGAATCAGTTTATATTTAGACACACAGTTCCAGCAAACATATATCTTGAAAAAAATATATCAATCGCTTGATTTAATTTCATCAATATTTATCCTTATTAGTTTTAAAATCAATCATTGCTACTGAAGACCGTAATATAGAAATCAAAAGAATAGATGGATCCACGTTGGAAACTATACATTAGTTCAGTTTATGATAAATTATATGATAAGTATTGCATATATATAGCATAAATACTGAAAGAATGAGATAACCTTTTTCTCTAAAAAATATATTTCAATATACTTATAGAATGATACATGATAAAAATCTTCAAATTGGGTCATCTATATAAAAAATTAAACTATTGGTGTTTTAATTTGAAAGTACAGTATGTTAGTCTTTTCTAGCAAAACAGATGTGATTTACTTAACATGTTATTGTAAGCTGAATTTGGTCAAGCTAAAGAGAGACTGCACAAAGGACATGTAGTAGAGTGCAGGGACGATAAAAACGTGATACAAATGCATCGAAACATATAAGCTCCCAATTTAGCAAAAATAAATTAGTATATTAGCCTTCTTAATTTGAAACTTCAACAGTATTCCAATTATTGTTAGCATGGTGCGCTCATTTGATTTTATACTCTTTCGCCATCATTTGAAACAATAATTTCTAATTCATTCACCCCTCTTTCTGCCTTATTTCTTGATCTATTTCCCAAATTCATACGAAGGGATTTATCCTAAAAGCTCAAAAACATCTCTACACATGTATTGAAGAGTTCGAATATACGTCAGCACTATTAGGCTTCGATTTTAAGCATCTATCTACTCAAATAATTTTACTAAATAAAATATCTTTAATACATCATGTAACATATAACTATACATATATTAAAAAAAATCATCCTCGCACGCTACATGGACATGATTAAACCTAGGTACCCTAGACAAAAGTCCATTTACCAATTAGACGGAAACACGAATGTAAGAATAAACTAACAATGAAGATCATTCACCAAAACAATAATCTCAAACACCACTTTCAGCCCCGATACATATATACTGCACGAACGGTCTCATTGATGCACTTATACCTCGTCACCGGATTACAGGATGAAACAAACCCAAGATAGTAAAAGGCTACTTCCCTTCTCTACTTTAAGAGGCTTGCTTGCTGGATCCTGTCAACTTCCATCAATCATTAATATAAGATAATCTGGAGCTAGCAACAACATGCTTTTCTATTCTTCTTCAACCTTGATTTTGTTTTTCATTGCTCCTTCTTCCCAAGCATCCCCAAATTAACTCCACTATAAAAGTTCCTCCAGTCTTAATATTAAATGACCGAGAAAGTCAGCAAGCTCCTTAATATTAAATTTATAAGGGTTTGTCTCGATTCTCATACCTTTCCTATAAAGTTCACGTTCTTTTATTTTCTATGCTTCTCTTCTTTCACTCTAATTCAGTCTCTTAAATATCCAACCTCGAGAAAAGATAAAAAATAAAATATACACCTTTTCAGATTTAGTTTTTATGTCCTTAAATCAATTTCATAGCCTATATCCTATTTTTAGGCATCTCTTTTTCTTTCTTTTTTTTGAAGGGGAAAAGGACTCAAAAGAGTCCGAATTACTACATAAAGCATATTACGATGTCTTAAATATCACCTCATTTATTTTGGAATTCACCCATCTTAAGGTATTACCTACTTTATTCCTTGAAGAGTTTTAGTTAAAGTCGTAAGCCGCTAATATCATGTGTCAACTACTATTTATAGTCTTTGGGTTACTCTTCTCTAAATTGTTTAAGCTTTTTAGTATGTTATTTTTCTCACCTAACTCACCATATCAAAGATGGTAAATATCGTCTGACATAACCTGGACACCATGGAAATGGGGAGAATATTACTTATGCTAAATTGTGAATGGGAATTGTTGGCCCATTACACTATTATCTGGTTATTTACGGCGACTGCATCGAATCCTTTAACGGCTGAGGTCGCGATCTTGCAAATAAAACTTGAAAACTCTACAAAAGCTTATGTGGCAGAATAATCACATAACAAAAAAAGTTTACTTGATTTTCAACAAACATTAGCATTAAAAAATAAGCCATCTCTGTTGAAATTTGCAGGGGAAAACATGAAGTCATGGATTCTTATATGCTTAAAAATGTGAACTTAGATTTAAATAACAACTGAAACAAAAATTGTAACATATTTCCTTAAAATATTTGTACTACAGTGTTCCTGCATGTTTATCACAAAATCTAGATACGATTTTTTTTGAAATGGAAAGGAAGGAAAACCAAAACAAAGGTTACAAAAAAGCATTATTCCTTATGGCGTTTCTTCAAATAATGTAAACTTCTTGGAATAGCATGGTCGATAACTCCATTATTGAAATTACCATTAACATATGTTTTAAATAATCCGTGTTTAGAGGTTAGACAACAGATGAAAAAAAAAAACATTTCTACAATATATATCTAATTGTAATAAGAAACTTTAAATAGGAAACTGGATAGAGAGAAAGAATTGCAAAACACATAAAGGTACCAATTTGTTACGGAAGATGATCAGTATGACAAACATTGTTACACAAAATACGGCATCCAACACCTTCCCATTAGAAATTCCCAGGAAGCTACGCAATTTTATGGCTTTTGTACATTTGAGTATAATCCATGACCCTGGAAAGAAGAACTTCAATATAAGACAGAATATCGAATAAGATAGGACTGGAATGCCCATTTAATTGGTGAAAGGCAGGCCAGCCAGAGACATGAACCTTGAATATCAACCAAGCTTACATATTTTAACTTATTTATATTAATTGTATGTAAAACATGCTGATGGGCAGGATCTCATAATCTAAATTTCAAACATGATGACGGGTTAGGATCTCACAATCTCTATCTCAAACATAGTGATGGTCAGAATCTCACAATCTCAAAAGGTACAATCTAAAATTTATCATATACCACTTCAGTCATTCTTCCTGAAGCACTATAACCTAATTTGTGTTTACTAACATGGCCAGGTACAATATTAAAGTTTAAGAAGAAAAAGTAGCTGACAGTTCTGATGATCAAGAGACTCAAGACCTACAATACCATGCTATATACCATATATAATCGAATCAGCCATCTAATCTACCAAAACCTTCAACCTATTATGTCTTGGATACGGGCACAACTATTTTGTTATTGGCACCATACGTCCAGGAAGTTATTTGATCTTACTTCCAACTGAACACATAGCATAAATTTATCGGCAGACCCTTTAGTGGGGTAATCTTTCCCAGGAGATTTAGGTCAGGACCAACTGGTGTGATGCGCTTAGCAAAAATTTAAACATTGTGAGATATGATATCACTACTGATTTGACCACCGTGTTTCATTGTATGTGTCACTAACACGGATACCTTCTAAGGAAATCGTTACTATCAGTATAATTGGATTTTACTATAACATAGAAACTTGGAAAATATGAAATCATGAACAACGAAATCGTGTAAGTAAAATATGAAATCGTGAACTCGGGTTAAGTCTTTGTTCACCATTGTAGCTATCATAAGGGAAAACGATAGGAGTTCTGATATCTGATCTATAATGATTCATCTTGTAAAGCACGTTCTTAAACCCTTTTAGCATTGTTAAATCCAATAGTTGCACTTGAAAATTAGTAAATAGAAAATCAATCAATATATGCATTTGGTTCAGCAGACTCCAACTACAGGAAGTAAAATAATCTCGAAAACCCACTCTTACTATACTCACACTCTTAATAACTTGGTAAATTAAGCAGTTGTCACTGCAAAAAGCTTAGAAATATAAACACCAACCCATTTCAGCTAGCAAGGATATCGTTGAAGACATCCCAACTCCACAATAAGCAAATGTTCCAGCGGAAATTCTGTTGGAACTCTGAGGCAAATAAGACTTTGTGCACTTTGCAAAAAAATCGTATTTATTAACTTTAAAGATACCAAAAACAATAAACCACATAAAAAACAGGCAATTGCTATCTTACATTAGAACGGAGTAAAAAGAATTTAAAATTCCATGTTCTACAACCAAAGCTCAAAAGACAGTGATTTAAATTTATAGTTATTACACATTTCATTCTGCAATTTCTTATTTTATTTGATGGCAAATTTACAATAGCTAATTTTTTTCCTTATTTGAGGCATTAGCCTTTTCTTCGGCATAGGAGGAATCATGTAATTTTTTAGCAAGGTAACCGGAAACCCGTGTATGAAAGATATTTCAAGAAGAAGAAAACTATAAAAATTCAACATAAGATTTAAAGCCAATGACTACAAAGGATATCTGACTCTCGCAACCTACAATGGATTCAAATGATACAAATGCCATATATCATTTGATATTCTCAAGGGTTAAATATGTAGATGTGTGTTAAATATTAAAATGTAATGTGCCCATTGAAAATTTGAGATGTTGATTAAAAAACGGGCACTGTAGTAGATATTAGCAAAGATTACATACATACGGAAAGTACTTTTGGATCTCCACCTAAAGGATAGAAAGCCAACAATAAAGGTGAACTCCTTGGAGTTAACATGATGACCATAATCCTGCATGAAAAAGTAATATCAACACCAACCAAATTAGTGAAATGCACATGGATGTAGAAAAATACAATATGACATATTTTTGCAGTCATGTGGGGTTTCTATTTTTCATGTAAGGGAAATTTTGAGATGCCACAAAAAATGACAATAAAAGGAAAAAAATATAAGCTAACAACCTGTAGGCAATGCCCAAATAAAAAAGAAAGAAATACATAATGAATAATTTGAAAAGACCTAATAATGTATATACAAACTCAAACCAAAAAAAGTAGCATGAGAGATGATGAGTTTACCTGTTATTCTAAATAAGAAGACTTTGAAAAATCGGTGAAAAAGGACGGAGAATCAAGAATGAACAACCGAAACGAATAGAGAGAGACTACGAAATCAGATAACATGGAAGATAAAAAATATTACAAAATAAAACGAATCGTATCTCTAACTTGTTACATCAATGGAAGGATTGCAGGAGTAAGGATTGAAAGCATAAATACACGCTTATATATGGTAATGGAAATGATATGACTAAATGGTCTATCGCTTCGAAAAACCTGAATAACAAAAGAATGTCAGACTCCAAATGAGAATAAATAACAACTTGCTTAATAAGCATTGACATAAGAAATGATCAGGAAATTGTACATACTTTTTGAGATTCTCAGTGGCTAAACCGTCATATATGATAATTGGAAATGCTGTTTCATAATATGCACAACTAAAGATGCTAATGAAGATTAGATATATTTATCAAGTATTTTTGGGTCCTGAAGAATCATAGAAACCTTTGAAGATGAAGAAGAATACTACTTATATACGGAGATGGAAGAATATTAAAACTGAAATCACACAAATTTCTTTGAAGTGTAAAATCTGAAGATGAAAGAGAAGAAAGTACCTGGCGGGACAAATTTAGATTCCCGATTAAAAATGAATTAGAGTGAAATACTCCAATCAAAATTTAGTTTAGAAGCATTGAAGGGGAATAAAGAAGGAGACAATTCGGGTTTACTTACATCCTATCAAAACTGGTCTGGTGGAGGTGGTGAGAGACCAATTATTGATTCTTCATTCTCATTCGAAAAACCCAGTTTACCTAATCATAATTCCAAATCATGTAATTTCAGCATGTTGGATTTATTCATATGCACCGGTGAGTTAATTGGTTGGATCCCAAAAGGACGATGAAGCCATTGAGACGCTGAGTGTTTAGGCAAATAATTGGGTGAATTTCTGAGATACCTACAAACAAAGAGAGTATATATTCATGAAACCTATAATAAGTATGAAACCTAAAATGACTGAAATATATTCATCACTAACTTGTATGTTCAACTAAAAGCATTAAGACCATAAGAGCTAACGCATGACAGTTAACACAACCTGGCGTGATTCGAACACGCAACCTTCTGACATGGAGTCAGACGCGCTACCATTGTGCCACAGATTTATACTCGTGGATGTAAATGACGAGTTAGTTTAAACATTAATGGATTCCCAAAAGGTCCATCCATGGGATCGACATGACTTAAATGGTTATATGACTTCTGGTTACATAGAATACACATCTATAGTAAAACTCTGAGAACATGTATATGATGCAACTTTGTAAATATATAAATGATAAAATTGAAGGTGAAGTAATAGAAGCAACTGTGGATCCTTGGTTATTCAGATTTCATGAAGAAAGTTCCGTGAAGGTGAAGTAATAGATGCACATGTGCATCAGCGTCTTTTACATGTAGATAGTGAAGTAAAAAAAAGCCTTACCCTTCACAGTTAGTAATTTACAAATAACATAAATGCATTTAACAATAGTTCAAGAAGTACTTCGTTCTTTGAAGAGCGCAAGTCGGGTAGTGAAATAAGTATTATGGAAGATGCAGTTAGCTGATTTAAGAAGTGATATCTAACATGTGAAACACACCTGGTTCATATCCTTGATCGATTTTTCATGCGCATCATGAGCAGTAAAATCATTATCAAAAAATATGTTTGCGTGGATGACTACTTTAGCAACTACTATAGATAGGTGAATCGTATCATCTTTCATTTCTTTCCATTTCCATCAAACGGTTTCGCCGCCAACTAAGAACAATAAAAAATCCATCCAAGTTCCAGATATATTATTATAATAGGAAAACCCGAATATCTCTTGATATATTGAAAGTGGTATTCAATTTTTATAATCATACCCACCGTCATCTTAGCAGAAAACCAATTAAACAACACAAAGACCCTGTTGGTTGTTTGGGTGATTAAAAAAGAGATGTTTGTGGATGATTTTGTTAATGGAGAAGTGGGAACCTATTTGGTTCTTCTCACTCTCTCTAATTTCATTAAGTTGAAGAGATAATACACTCCCTCTTCTACTTGGTCTATAAAAGACCTTACAAGGAAAATGTGTGGATGTCTAACATCCACTCATTTGAACAACAAACAACTAAATGTAAAGTTAACACTCCTATTACACTAGTTCACTAACATTACATTACTTCCATCTTCTCACCACACATCAACATATTATTAACAATTTCAACAACTCTTGAAGAAAACTCATTCAAACATTCATTCTCATTCATTTTTAGATTCTCAAAGTCTCTTCTATATGAATGTAATTTCAACTCTCTTACCTTCTTATTACCTCCATACTTTTGTTAAAGGATATCCCAAGCTTCTTTAGCTAAAAGAAAATGGATTACTCTTGGTAGAATAGTATCTCCAACTCCTTGTTGAATGTACATGGATGCTTTTGCATTCTTCTTTCTACTCTCCTTAAGTAAATCCTTTTGGGGTTGTTCTAGAGTTGATGTATCTTCAATTTCATCATACCCATTTTGTACAATCTCCCATACATCTTGTGACATGAAAAAGAGACAAGTAATGAAGAGTATCAAGATGGAGAAGAATAGAAGCTTTCCAATTGTATTTGAAAAGGAGAAGAATGTTGCATTGAGGATGGAAACCATTGATGAAACATGGTTATGGCATAAAAGACTTGGGCATTTGAATTTCAATAGTCTCAAGGTGCTTTCCTACAAGAACATGGTGCAAGGACTTCCATAACATATCAACCACAAGGATGGAGTATGTGAAGGTTGTGCACTTAGGAAACAACATCGCCAACCATTCCCAAAAGGTGTAGCATGGAGAGCAAAAGAACTTCTTGGTTTGGTACATACCGATGTGTGTGGACCAATGAAGACACCAACTCATGGAGGTAATAGATACTTTATCTTATTCTTTGATGATTTTAGTCGTATGACTTGGGTGTACTTCATGAGGAAAAAATCCGAAGTTTTTAGCATCTTCAAGAAGTTCAAGAGCCTTGTTGAAAAGCAAAGTGGTCACTACATCAAAGTTTTGAGAAGTGATAGAGGCAAAGAATACAACAACAAAGAGTTTGATAAATTTTGTGAAGATGAAGGCTTAGAAAGGCAACTAACCGTGGGTATACTCCTCAACAAAATGGTGTTTCCGAGAGAAAGAACCAAACCGTTATGGAGATGGCAAAGTCCATGCTTCATGAGAAGGGTATGCCTAAAGTGTTTTGGGCCGAAGCCGTCAACACCGCCGTCTACTTAATGAATAGGTGTCCAACAAAAGCCGTATGGGATAAAACTCCAATTGAAGCATGGGGTGGAAGAAAACCATCGGTAAGGCATCTTAAAGTTTTTGGTAGTGTGTGTTATTCTCAAATTCCAAAGGTGAAGAGAACAAAGATTGATGAATCAAGTGAGAAGTGTATATTCATGGGCTATAGCCTTCAATCAAAAGGTTATAGGTTGTTTAGCTTTAAGAACAACACAATGATCACAAGCCATGATGTCTTGTTTGATGAAGGAGCTTTATGGAATTGGGAAGAAGGTAAAATTGAGAAGAGAACCATTATTGTTGATGAAGAGCAAGAAATTCAGCAACAAATGAAGTTGAAGAAGGTGAAGAAAATGAGGAAGAACTACCTCAAACACCTCCAAATACAAGACAAGGAGCATCTCCAAGTACTAGTGCATCAACATCACCACCATCGGCACCAAAAAAGATGCATAGGTTGAGTGAAGTGTATGAAAGATGCAACTATTTTATGGTCGAATCGGAAAATTTCGAAGAAGCATCAAAATAACCGTTTTGGATAAGTTGAAGAAAGCTTTGTATGGACTCAAGCAAGCACCAAGAGCTTGGTATAGTGAGATAGATGGATACTTCAAAAGGCAAAACTTCAACAAAAGCAAGAGTGAGCCTATACTATTTGTGAAGACAAAAGGTACGTCTATTCTCATCGTTGCCTTGTATGTTGATGACCTTATCTTTACGGGAAATGATGTTCATATGATTGAACAATTCAAGAAAGAAATGATGATGAAATATGAGATGAGTGACATGGGTTTGCTCAAGTACTTCCTTGGTATTGAAGTTCACCAAAGTGAAGATGGTGTGTTCATTTCTCAAAGCAAGTATGCCGAAAAGGTGTTGAAGAAATTTTGTATGCTTGGTTGTAACCCCACATCAACACCACTTGTAGTGAATGAGAAACTCAAGAAATATGATGGAGGAAGAAAGGTTGATGAGACTTACTATAGAGGTCTTAATGGAAACTTGTTGTATCTTACACATACAAGACCCGACATCATGTTTGCTTCAAGTATACTTTCTAGGTTCATGAGTTCACCTAGTCATCTACATCTTGGCGCGGCAAAGAGGTTGTTGAGGTACATACAAGGAACAATGAATTTTGCAATCATGTATTCAAGAAATTTGGATGTCAAATTAGTTGGCTATTGTGATAGCGACTTGGGAGGATGTATTGATGACATGAAGAGTACATCGGGGTATGCTTTTTCTCTTGGTTCGGGTATATTTACATGGGCATCGAAGAAGCAAGAAACCGTAGCTCAATCCACGGCAGAAGCGGAGTACATTTCGGCATCAATAGCTACATCTCATGTTGTATGGCTAAGAAGAATCATGGAAGACATTCAAGAGAAGCAATAAGAAAGCACCGTAATCATTTGCGACAACAAATCGGCAATTGCTATGTCCAAAAATTCGGTTGAGCATTGTAGAGCAAGGCACATCAAACTCAAGTACCATTTCATTCAAGAAGCGGTGGAAGATGGTGAGATAGAACTAAAGTATTGCAAGACGGAAGACCAATTGGCGGACATATTCACCAAGGCACTTGCCAAAGGAAAATTTCAACATTTCCGTGAACTACTAGGAGTAGAAGAACATCACATTAAGGAGGAGATTGTTGAGTAATGTAATGTTAGTGAACTAGTGTAATAGGAGTGTTAACTTTACATTTAGTTGTGTGTTGTTCAAATGAGTGGATGTTAGACATCCACACATTTTCCTTGTAAAGTCTTTTATAGACCAAGTAGAAGAGTGTATTATCTCTTCAACTTAATGAAATTAGAGAGAGTGAGAAGAACCAAATAGGTTCCCACTTCTCCATTAACAAAATCATCCACAAACATCTCTTTTTTAATCACCAAAACAACCAACAGACCCTACTCAAAAGAGATCCATAATAGAAAAATCCCGATTAAGGAGTCGAGCAATCGAGAGGAAACAAACCCTTAGTAATAATATACCCATCAGCATAGTAATTGAATCCTAACTCAGTCTACGCAGTTGAATTCTTACCAAGGCTTAGGTTGGGCTAGCACGATAAGCATCAAAGGCACATCTAAGAATATACTGTTTTATTAAATGCCATGCTCTACAAAGCACCACTTTCATACACACAGACATATTAGCCAGGGTCAAGATGTTCTGAAAAATAGCATATACCTGATCATCAACAGTAAGGAAAAATGCAGTCCTGAACACCACTTAAGCCTTTGTTTCATCATGCTATTTTAAGGAATTAGCTCATCCTGCAAATATGATAACATAAAAATGTTTGTTTCATCAAAGACGGTATCAAGAATATGAATACAACATTGTATCAGGCAGATATATTGTTTTTGGTTTTATTTTTAAAACCAACAACATTGAAGCCATAGTCCGAACGCTTTGTTCATAAAATCTAATACTTAATACCCTTAGATGCGTACATGGTTGTGTGTTTTCAAATTGGTGCAAGTACTGGGGTAAAGTCAATTCTTGGAGTTCTTGGAGCTGGTTGCACTGTTGGTGTTTGTGGACTCTTTAGCGGCAGTGGTTAACTATTGGGAAATGCAGATTTGCAGCTGATAAACATTATTGATGCTAGAATACTGATGTTCATGGAATAACTCTCCACAAAAATATACATAGGTAAAGACTTGATCATTTTTCCATGGGTGATCAAACTGGTTTCTGTTCAACCCACTGTCACTATTTTCTCGGTAAACAAAATTTTAGGGGAAGGTGGATCCAACATTAAGTGGAAAAAAGATACACATAAATTAACTGCCCCATCAACTTTCCATTGATATCATATTAAACGGAGCTAATAATACAATTGTAGATCAATTCAACTCTATATTTCTCAGTAATGAAAGAGAGCTTTCATGGGTTAATTATAGAGAGTAAAAACTGTATTCAATCTGTACTCGACGCGAATGTATATCCTTTGAAGGCTCCTCCAGATATTTTACTAACTCAATAACATAAGGACCTTTTCAAAATAGAAATCTAGATGAATACTGAAACTGAAGGACCTTTTCATTTTCTCTCAAAATTTTAATCGAAAACAGGAATCGAAAAACCATATTCAAGAGAGTGATTGCTGAAAAGATACCTGGGATTTTGTCAAGGAGTTGTATCATTGGAAAGTTTGCAGGAACAACCTTGGTTTGAAACAGTTCAAGAAAATATTAGGCACAGAACGGAGTCAAGAAAATATTACGATTATACCTTCTGACCTGGCGGAGAACCCATGTGATATGACTTTTCCCAATGCTATGGATTAAAGAGAAAAGAAACAGTTTCCTTCATTCTCTTTTTGAAAAGAATTGTAGCATTGGTACTACTTAGAGTAGAAACCCATATCGAGGAACTAAAAATTACATGAATCTCTAAGAAAAATGGTGGAAATAACCCTTAATTCCATAACTGCAGCTCTCTGTAACTCAAGTTGTTTCGGTGTATGAGAGTCGGTGTTTTGGTGCTTCCTCATACAGCATCACGACCATCCCCAAAACCAACTCAGGATTCTACGGTACCAAATCCAGCAAAGTCATGCAAACGCTTGAATAAATTAGCTGCATCCGGATGGTTACCTGGAACCAAGATTTCCCAACACTTGCATAGCCCTGAAGGACACGATGTTGTAGTATAAACAGAAGTGCAACATATGTGCTCCCTATCTTCCCTGGAACAGACAATGTCGCTTACACCAATCAAAGACCACATATAAGAAATAAAATCCAAAAACATTTGGAATGCAGATTAACAAAGCAGATATCGGCGCATAAACCTTTAATGCTTCCCTGAACCTAGTCAACCGAAGTAGTTACCGAACCTAAACACTAAATCTTTCATCACAACCACGGGTAAGAACCATTAACTAATAAACCCAACAGATGATAGTGTAAAAATCCTCTTAATACGAACAAAAAATTGGCCAATTCTTTGTTCGTATCCCCATATCCCCTAGCTCACAAGGATATGATAATCCCAGCTGTACCCATATCCCCTTGGGGTACTGACATTCTGAAAATTCACATCTTATATCACATTATAAAACAACTTAAAATTAGTCAGCTTCAACAAGTAATGGTACAGCTGGGATTATCGTTAGGAAGGCCTATATGGATTAAAACCCCAGCAACTTCGCTAGTAAGGCTATGCCCTCAGACTCCATTTACCAACATGATCCGCAATCCCTTGTTTACTCTCCAGTCTCTACTGTTCTGCATTCTATATAACTAACATGAATATTAAGAATGATTTTATTGTTACCTTTGCTGAGATGTTACCATTTCTCTTAGCAGCTTCTCTAATTGCATTCTTCACAACTTTCTCTTCTCCCTCCACTTATCAAACATCCGATTCCAAACAGTACAAAAAGCAGTCTCAAGTGCCAAAAATATGCACATGCACACATAGTATCTAGGGGATAAGTGAATCAAATTCGAAATCATATAATGAGAGAATCTGATTCCAAATAGTACAGAAAGCAGTCTCAAGTGCTAAAAATATGCACATGCACACACAGTAGCTAGGTATTAGTCAATCAAATTCAAAATCATATAATGGGAGAATTAGGCGTATGGAAGTAGCCAATATCACCCTCATCCGTAAAAGAGCTATTGTACTTCTATCATTCACATCAATTTTATGGCAAATTTTGTGTTATTTCTCTAACTATAGAGGATTGAAACTAGTGTGAATGAATCGAACACACAACCTTCTAACTTGATGTCAGACGCACTACCGTTATGCCACAGACTCATATTCATTAATGAACCGTTTTGATCAACAAAACATTTTTCTAAAAGAAATTAAACATGTCAAAAAAATTAAAAATTTAAAGGAAGAACGCGGTTAAGAATTGTGAATGGTCAATCTAGCAAACAAAACAAAAGTCTTAGACACATGGATTACAATGAACAAATGCAGAATAAAATCGTACAAAATTTCCAGGTTACGTTAATATAATCCTGAAAGTTCTAAAATATCTAATTTTGACTCCCACCATAATTATGAGAGATATGTACAAAATTGTCAATCTAACAGCTCAAGCATATAAGGCAAGGTTTTGTTTCTAACCTGAGAAACATGAAGTCCACAGTATGCAAAAAAACTACTCAAGCATAACAGTAATATAAAGTCCATTTACCTGGCAGGCCAACCCCATATAGACTTCATTTATCTCTCTCTTCAAAGTGGTCATGACAGCTTGTGAGTCGGAACCTAATAATCCAGTCCCATATAGTATATTATCTTCATTTATCTCTCTTTTCAAAGTGGTGGTGATAGCTTGTGAATCATAACCGTGAGTGATACTGTCTAAAACTCCAGTGAGCGCAATGGTTGCAGTTTAAATTTCTGGAAGCTATTTACTCACTGAACTATACACTTGTAAAGATTTCCGCAAATTTTCTCAATTTTTGATTCAATAGTGGGACTAAAATCCCTTAAATGCAAGAAAGTATTTACATCAATTACCACAAAACTCTAGAATGACTATATCAAGGCTATGCTGTTATTATTCTTTACATCATTTACGTCACCGTTGCTCAATCTGTTAGTGACATTATATATTCCACTCAGGTTCAGTTTTCCAAAGGATCTGCAGAATAATAACATCACGACCCTAATAAGATATGTCAGAAACTATCTAAAGGATTTACTGAGTACATAAATCTAAATAGAAGAAACGTATTTGCCTTGAGATGAGAGAAAGACGCATGCTGCATTTGATCAGTACTAACCATATGAAACATCTACACCTTAATTAAAAACTCAATCTCCCGGAAGTCTGAGAGGAGCAAAAAAAAAAAAAAAAGACGTAACTATGTGATTAAGTAAATACATGAGAAATAAATCTTATACTGACTTTCAGGAAATGCTGGAGATATATATGTTCCAGTGTCATTAGAAACTTTAATCTAGCGATTTTCCCAATGTGACAGATTTTCCTGCAAATACTTAACACAACAATCCCTTATATTTAACCAACATAAAATTTTAAAGACATTCAAAAATTGAGATAACAGATTACCTTCAGCACGGAGGGTTGATCTTCCAAGCTGTGCAAAAACTAAGAAGTTTTATACACTTAACGAACTGAATCAGCAAAAACCAAAACGTTGTCAAGAATTTCTAATCCTACTTTGGTTGGATTACAAATGAAACCCAGTTCATAGGTAGACTTTCTAAACCTAAGAGTATACAAAGATGGAGTTTTTTCACGCAGGAGTGACTTTTTTAGTCATACATCAGTCTTCTCGGAACCTGTAGTTGTCATTATATTGTTTCATTAACAATAAGAATCAAAAATAATGGAGAACTCAACCTAGGAAAATACATCTGGTAATATGATTATATGAGATTTCATATCGTACACACAATCAGATACATATACAACAACCTATTAGTTAAAATAATTGAAGACCGAAGAGTGCCCAGGTTTGTTATTCATGATAAAAGAGTGACATGCTTTATTGATGGGGAAAAAATTATCCCGTTTGTCCCCCTCGAAACTTACAGGTATTAGATTGAATGCGAACTGGAAACCGTCAATACTCGTGAATGCTTCTCCATTGACCCTCTAATCTTAGAGTATATCACCCGGGGGAAAATGGCAAAACGTCTTTAACTGCTGGCATCCTTAACACCGGCAATCACGATATCAAAAAAGAAGGTACACCAAATTTATCAGGCAGCGAGACCAATGTCCCTTTCTAGAGTAGTGCAGAATGTCGAGCAACAGGAGTAAGCAATCAAAAGAATCCTAAAGAATTTCCAATATGAAGGGCAAGCATGAAACTAAATTTATGATGCTATAATCTGTTCTGGGGAAATGAGCAGTTTATATAACCTTGATCAAGATTAAAGCGTGGATTAAATATCCTTTGTTCTTTAACTTTAATTCATCCGGATTGGTGCATTTCATAGCACACTCAAAATGGTGAGAATTAAATATTGAATATAGCCATACAGACTCTAGTTTGAAATTCAAAAGTAAGAATTAGATTTGCCTGCGAATTAAAATTTATCATGAGGATCATTGAAAGGAATTTTTTATCTAGCATATGTTGTTTTTGCATATACATGCATATTCTATGGATATAGATACCTCATTAACAGTGTCAGCATCAAGTCCCTTCCTCCATTCAATCATCTCTTCCCATGTGTGCTTTGCTTTATTAATATTGAATTTGGTTATGTATATGAACACACCTTTGGAATTTCCACGTCTGCACTATGCAAGTCAATCGAGGAAAGAGATGTCAAATTACATCGCCACTTGGTATGGCTGGATGGACCACCACCATTAACGTAGTCTCGACTGAACGAACTCCAATAATTATCTTGTTATGAATCAAATTCTGTTCTCGTAGGACTTGAAACATGATTTAGCTCTTTGTCTAAAACCTAGTAGACAAAACAACATTTGCTTAGAAGTACTTTCGAACCATGCCTGATTAATACGTATACATATCACCTACAGATCTCTTTAAAAAAATTGTAGGCATGATCAAAAAAGTAAACTAAAATATCAGGAAGAAATTAAAATGAACTTTTTCCTCTTTTTTGTACATGTATTTTAAGATTATGTAAACAAAAAAAAAATAAAAAAAATTACCTTCCCAACCATGATCTCATTGTTGCAATCATCTCCGTGAAGAGTAATTCTTCTACCTTAAAGATTAATTCCTCTACCTTAACCATCTTTAATTATTGCAATCCAAATTCATTCATGAGATAAAGGGAGTGTAATATATCCCACATAGTCCTCAACATCCAGAATCCATCTAGAAACCTGTAAACAAATAATTTAGGTCATGATTGTAGGATGAAAGTGAAACAAAATAAGACAGTTTTCTAAGCTAATTACACTATAAGCCCATAAAGCATGTTCTGAAGTTGCACCTAATTCACTTTGTTCAAAAGTCGAAAGCTAGCTAATCAATGATGTAACACTCTGTATAAACTATATTAATTAATCGACTTTTTGTAAGTATACCTAATCCTGATTGAGAAGCTGTATATGAAGTTGGTCATGATGTGAAGTGTGAACATGCATACAAATTGTAATACTTTACTTTGTTTCTGATTTGTATAATAATAAGAAGATAAGATGAACATGATCGCTCTCTTCCCCCGTGGATTACAAAACTGATTTATAATTAATGCTCTTGTATTTAAAAAAATAAATTATGCTTGTGCTCGGTGATGTGTCATTTACAGTGGTCGATCCCTTGGATAAACCACTTTAATTGTAAGCTAACTTTAAACCCATTCAATTATTAGAACACCGCATCCCCGGTGGGAGGACCGACCGAAGAAAAATAAAACACCGCTGATTGCATAATGTGTTATACATTTTATTTTATTTTGGAATGATAGTTTTAGGCTTATACATTGTTTTATTGGTGGGGCGGAAAATTAGTTGTTGCATGAACCAAAATATGGTTGTATAATGTGTTGGGCATTCTTTGTGTTGGTTTGCATAATTGTGTTTAAAATTATAAACACCTCCGAATTTTTCGTAAAAAAACTCTAAATTTGATATTGTTGTTTGTATTTATTATATACATCTTTTTAAAATCTTTTCAACGAGTAAAGTTTATATAGTTCGAAGGCTCGGATTTTTAGATATATATTATATTCTAATTTGCTTGTCTATTATACCAGTAAAAAAAAAGATATATGAGTTCTAATAATTGGACAAAAGACTTTAATAGTTACAATTTCCACGGTTGGGAGGGGAGACTGAGTCAGACGATCCAAAGCGATGAATCGGCTTAGAATCAACGAATCTTGATCCCATTCTTATTTTCTGTTATAGTACCAATGTCCGGTCCAAACTCCAAAGGACCCATACCTGTCACTTTAGTGTAAATTTGAGTACAACCTTTCCCGATTTCGAATAACAATGAATTCAAATTAGTGAACTCGAAGGAAAACATAATCATAAGTTCCAAGTAGACAGACATAAACTGAAATGAACCAAAGGGAGTCCGAATAGACTTTACAAGCTCCAACCTCACCAATTGCAAACATAAAGGTAAATTAACAAACACGAAGAAAATTAACGGCATAATTATAGTTAGACAAGAAAATGCCGTTCAGTTAATAATGAAACTGTGAGTCCCCTAGAACGTTACATATCAGCATGTCTTGTGTGCATCGACTGACATCTCTGACGGAAATGGCTTACGGGCTGCATAACTAATTCCAGCATTGGTATACAAACTCCAAACTTCGGGATCGAATCTCGCCTCTCTTCTATTCGGAGTCAACTCTGCAACGTTGACAACCACTATAGGATATATTCCTTGATAAAAACGGTTAGCTTGAATGTTGGTCGTATTATCGTCGGTGAATTTCAGACCACCTGTGGCTTTGCTGATTGCCAAAGGAATATTTTTTGAAAACTCATGAGCATCGAGATCCTCGAAAGGGACCCAGTTTCTTGGAACTGTTCGGCCAGTGGTCCATGGTTCCTCAATGGCCGATGCACCTCCAGCAGCACCACAACACTGAACAAGTTTTGAAACTTGTTTTTCTAGAACTTCTAGACTAGTAAGTATTTCTTCTCTTTTAAGAGCATTGATGAGAACATTTTTCTCATCCCTCTCTCTATTGACTTCTGCTTTGAGGACCGCGTTTTCTGCTTCCAAATCCAGAACTTTTTTATCTATAGCTTTTTTCTCGACCTTGAGGATGGAGTTTTCTGCTAGTATAGCTTCTTTCTCGACCTTGTTGTTGTCGACTTCATTTTGAAGAGAAGAGATTTTCGCTTTTAACTCAGAATTTTCTTCCGTAAGAGCTTGTTTGTCAGCCAAGAGTTGTTCTGTAACTGATTCTTGTTTCGTAATACCGGGTAGACTCCAGAAAGGCGAACTTAGTTCCTCACGGGACCAAGTACCAATCTGGTTGCCACTATCCCAGATGATCTTCAAACCTTGGGAGTTTACAAACTTATAAATCCCAGATTTAGGCTCAAAGGTAACCTTGAAGGCGTCGAAATCACTCTCTTTATTATTGGCCAAAGCCAGATGTTTCGAGAAACTTAAATCTCCTTCATCGCTACAATCCCCTGGCACAATAGGACTGCTATCGAACTCTTTTGTAATCCTATACACGGTAAATGAAGATTTGGTAACACCAAATATGAACAACTGAGGATCACTGTACCACGACATAGTAACTCCCTTTATTAACTGAAAGTGAGAGTGAAAGAAAACGAGCGAGAGGATATGAAAATTTTGTTATCTCCTAATTGAGATGAAAGGCACATATGTATCAGCAACCACCAGGTGCATATATATATATATATATATATATATAGGTCACAAACAAACCAACTTTTTTTTGTTTTGTTAATATAAACAAAGTAAATTAAGTATTGCGATCTGCTATTAGAAAATTACACATTTCCTTATACAGCATAATACAGCATATTCCAATATTTGTATGTATATTCACATCATTAGAGCAAGTTCATATACAGCTCAGCAATTAGAATTAAGTATACTGCTTATACAAAGTCAAGTATTATAGTTTATTTACAGAGTCAGTGTTACATCATGGATTACCTAACCTTTGATGATGGCATCTCATCCACCGGCTAATTAATTGTTTTGTCACACTTCAAACTTGTCTCTTCAGTTCTGTTTAGGCTGTTTATTCACAAAATGCTTAGGCTTGGTAGGTTAACTGTGCTACTTACCAAGCCTGGTCTAATTCTAAAATAAGAACTGTTATATAATATAATAACTGCAAATTGTAGCCTACTTGCTTATTATAATTTGTAATGAACAAGAAGTCAAGGATGATGGATATGATCGTGCATTCATGCTCTCTCTCCTCATGAGTTACACAAAAGTCTTTCATACCATTCAATGCTCCAGTAGCTAATCAACTTTTGTACGCTTGTGCTCGGTGATTAGTAATTACAGAGCTCTGATGACTCGGATCCTTCTAATAAACCACTTTGATTTGAAACTTTAACATAATAACTATCCAAATATTGAGCAGACAAAACAAAGTAATCGATGTTGATGTAAACATTTACCAAAAGATAAAAATTAACCATAAATTTAGACATCTTGCCAAGTTAGAAACTTGGTTGTACCATAACGTGTATTCTAGTGTTTCTCTACATCAATCGAATCACTCCACTATTTATGGATTCTCTTTCTACTTAATCAGTCTGTATCGAAGAAGTTTGCACAGCATTTTGTTGCCATTCACAGTTGTTTGATGGTACATAGGCAACTAAGGCAAGTAAACACACCGAACATTGTGCTCTTCTCATGTGGTTACTTCCCTATGATTAGTGGGATATACCTCAATAGTCGATACCATCTCTACGGATCAATGTTAGAGGGACTCTCACCGTCTCACGTCAGCTTTGGATCGTTATCCATTGGTCCATTCAAGGTGATGCCACAACGATCTACCACCGAGTAAGACGATCCAACACGACTCATATTTGTACATTGAGTTGGATCGGAAGCTACTGATCCAAATCCGATCTCACAAACCATGGTTTTGAGAGGCAAAAGACTAACCTGTCATTTTAATCAGTTTAAGGGGCTAGATTGTCATTGGTGTTGTAATTTCCTTTTCTTAGCTACTAACTTTCTTGGAAAACGCAGGTAGAGTACTACTATGGGCATTGGGCAAGAATCTAACTGGTAGTTACACAGAATGAGAACTTTCTGTTGAGATCAGATCAACTTAATTAACGAAGATAGAAAATGAACTAAAAGAAAATCTTAAGCAGGCAAACTTATATTCGAATGAGCCAGAGGGTCGATACAAGTCTGAATAGATTTTACAACCTCACCACTTGGAAGCATTAAAAAAAAAAAACTGAAAGAAAAATAATAGAAGTTGATATAATTAAGAGTCGAAAAGGCCTTCAATGAACCTGTAAATTCCCTTAAACAGCAACTTAGACACGCTGATATGAAGCCATACTAATACGTCGTGTTTACATCGACCAACATCTCTGAGGCAAATGGCTTACGGGCTGCATAACAAATTCCAGCATTGTCAAACAAACCCCAAACGCTGGAATCAAATCTCGCCTCTTCTCTGTTAGGAGTCAACTCAGCAACATCCACAACTACTATAGGGTATATTCCTCTATAGAAACACTTAGCTTGAATGTTGGTCGTTTTATCATCTCCTAATTTTGAACCACCTGCGGCTTTGGTGATTGTCAAAGTGGGATTTTTCGACAACGGTAGCACATCAAGCTCCCCGAAAGAGACCCAGTTGCCAGGAACTGTTTGATTAGTGATCCATGGTTCCTCAATGGGTGATACATCTCCAGCAACACCACAACACTGATCAAGTTTGGATGTCAAATCCATAACGTGTTGTTGGAGAGCTGTTAACCCGGCAAGCATGTCCTCTCTTTTAAGACCATCGATCAGAGCATTTTTCCCATCCCTTTCTCTATTGAATTCACCTTTGAGGATGGCGTTTTCTGCTTCTAAAGCCAAAACTCTTTTATCTATTATAGCTTCTTTCTCGGCCTTGCTTTTGCTGACTTCATCTTGAAGAGAAGAAATTTTTTCTTTTAGGTCGGAGTTTTCTTTCGCAAGAGCTTGATTTTCAGCCTGTTGTATAACTGAGTTTGGTTTAGTAATACCAGGTAAACTCCAAAAAGGTGAATTCGGTTCCTCAAGTGACCAAGTACCCGACGGCCAGTTGATCACCAAACCTCGACAGTTTATAAATTTAGTTGTAGTACTTTCAGATTGAGGAAAGGAAGCTTTGAATGCGTCGAAATCGCCTTCTTTATTGTTTCCCAAAGAGAGATGTTTCGAGAAACTTAAAATTTCTCCCTCTTTCAGATCATTTGACACAACAGTTCTGATACCGAATTCAACCGTAATTCTATGTACGGCAACAAATTGATATATAAACAATTGAGGATCCCTATACCACGACATAATTAATTACCTACTTTGTTAAAGGAAAAGTGAGAGCGAAAATGAGAGAAAGCCCTAACTAAAAAGGGAAGAACCTAGCTGGGTTGTGAAAGAAATGGGTGAGGATATAAGAATTCTCTTATCTCCTAATTAAGATCAAACACTAAGATGTATATCAGCAAAACAATTAGGTGAATATATAGGTGAGAAACAAAGTAAAATAATACAATTTATACGTATATTCACATATAATAGTTTATTTATACAAAAGATTACATATAATGGTTTCGTTAGCCAAATGCTAATGACATCTCATTCACCGACTAAATGTTTTGTGATAATTCAAACTTGTCTCTTCAGTTATGTTTAGGCTATTTTTCCACGGAGTGTTTAAGCTAGGTTACTTTAGGTACATACATGTATGGCCGGAAAACTATGTAAAATATGTATATTCACATGGGAGTGCTGCTCACATCCTGAGCAAGTTCATATACAGATTCTCAATGATTAGAATTAAGTATACTTACACAAAGTCAAGCATTAAAGTTTATATACAGGGCGTTACATCATGGATTAGGTAGTCTTTGATGATTACATCTCATCCACCGACGCTAATTGTTTATTTATTGAAAATTCAAACTTGTCTGTTGAATTTATCTTTGGGCTTATCGTCCACAGATGCACACAGTGTTTCATAATGGGAAAAACTTTAACTTCTCTTATCATAGATATCAAGTTGTTGCTTTTTAGTTGGACTGTTAATATTGATTCGTTTAAGCACGTCAAATTTGATGATTTTGTTTTTGATTGGGTGAATTTATGTAGAGAGTAGTCCATTGTAAACTCTCTAGTCGCCGTGTATCTTTGGAGGGTGCTATCTTGACACTCTTTCTTTTCTTTTTAATATATCCTTTGCCTTTTTAAAATAAAATAAAAAATAAAATAATGGGAAAACCATTGATGACGAGATCTCATCCATCGGCTAACTAGCTAACCAGTTTGATTGGTTCGATCCAAAGTGATCCAAGACTGAGTCAGACCGTCCAAATTGACGAATCAGTTTGGAATCTACGGATCTTGAAACGATTCATAAGAGACTATATTGTAACTTGAGTACAACATTTCCCAAATTTCTTAAATCCTGATTCTCTCTCTAGGGTCCCAAATCAATGACGATGGCTCTCTGCAGAAGAAGAGGAGCTCTGATCATCAAATCAATCCTATCTTTTTCTTCTCCTATTTCTCGATCTTTTTTTTTCTTTTTCTTCTCATCTATCTCGAGGTGTTCGTCCTGTTATTGCCCTAACAGAGTTCACAAATCGGTTTCCATCAACATCAACAATTCTTCGTGCTGCTGCTACTTTGAAATGCATGTCAACAACATCATCAGTGAATGATCCCCAACCAAACTTGAATAATCGTCCATCTAAAGCTAGTGGTATTGGTTTACTTGACGATGGTTGTGATTTTGAACATTGGCTTATTCTTATGGAAAAACCAGAAGGAGAACCTACTAGAGATGAGATCATCGATAGTTACATCAAAACACTCTCTAAAGTCCTCGGAAGGTATTCTTCGTTTACTAATTTCAGTTTTAACGAATGTTTTGCTTGTAAGTTGATATGCAGTTGTCAATTTTACTGATATGTATTCATGGGGTGTGAATTTTACGCATCTAGATGCCTTTTTACAATTTGATTGTGTACACAAAATGCTCCACGAAGTGCCTTATCGGTTTTTCGATTGTACCCAAGTGATTAATATGTATTTGTGGGATGTGATTTTAAGCGTGCGTGTGTATGGTGAAAGATGAATTTAATACTCAGCAAATAGGATGCCTTTTCACACAATTGCTATAGATTGTTCAGTTTGGGGTTAATTTGGTGTATGCACTTTTGTGTTTAGGATTTCATCCGTCAAACGCTTTATTAGTGCATTTATTAGTACATGTTCAAAATTTGTATATTGAAGGAGCACGATCTGATTGATGAAGGAGAAAATAACACAAAGGAGAATCCCCATGCTATGGATGAGGTTGTTGTGGCTTCACACCCTACCGTAATTTTTTCTCTTAATATTTTCTCGTTATTTGCTTTTCTTACTCAGCAAGCTTTATCTACGGATTCTTATTTCATTAACTACATACCAAATTCTGAAATTCGTCTTTTTTTCAATATGAAAATTTTGAGCTGGAACTTCCAAGGTTTTCTTGGCAAAGATACTAGGGAACACCTTCTATACTTCAACAATCTTCATAATCCTGATATAGTTTTCATCTGTGAAACTAAGATTAATGACAATAGAATCATCAAATTATCTAATTTTCTAGGAATGCCTAACAAGGTTTTTGTCCCTTCAGTTGGTATAGTTGGTGGATTACTTTTGTTATGGGAAGATGGTTTCTCGTTAAATGTTGTCTACCAAGATGATAAAATAATCCATACTTGTGTTACCAATGATCCCAGTAAAGGAGAATGGTTTTTAACTTGTATGTATGTCACGCCTTATAATCATGAAAAGGTTTCTCAATGGTCCTTCATTAAAAATCTCAGTAGTTCTTTTCATAAACCTTGGGTTCTTATTGGTGATTTGAATATCACGCTTACTCTTAATGATAGGAATTCTAATGCTAATAATACTACTTCTAGTGATGTCTTAGAACTCATTAAAAACTCGGATCTTTCTGACTTAGGTTTTTGTGGAAACCCTTTTACGTGGACCAGTAACAGACATGGCACTGGCCATAAAAAGTCTAGGTTAGATAGAACTTTGGGAAATAGTGATTGGTACTTAGTTTATCCAGACTCTTGTGTTAGTCACCTTCACCGGAATGGCTCTGACCATACACCTATTTTGTTAGACTTATCTAGACAAAATAGTGTATTTTGTAGAAGTTGGAAATTTTTTGAGCATCGACTCAAACATGAAAGTTGTTCTGAACATATTAAATCTGCATGGTCTTCTAACTATTCAGGTTCTAATGCTTTTATTCTTTCCAACAAATTAGCTAATACAAGGCACATCTTATCTCTTTGGTGTAAAAATTCTTTTGGTAACATCAATAAGCGCATCTCTCAACTTCAAAAAGAATTAAATGATTTACAAGCAGCAGATGTGAATGGGTCAAATACAGAAAAATTTGTTAATTTAGAAGGTGAAATCAGACATCTTAATGATATCCAAGCAAGTTCCAACAAACAAAAAGCTAGGGACCATTTCTACAATGATATGGACATGAACTCAAGGTATTTCCACATCAGGATGAATCGCAGAAGAAGTCGAAATAGGATTGATTTTTTACGTGCACCTGATGGCACATGGTGCAATGATAGAGACTCACTCTCAAATCTTCTCAGAAAGCATTTCCAAGACATTGTGACATCGTATGCTCCTCCAGACAATCATCAGTTTCTAAAGTACATTCCACAATGTATTTCTCCAGCAGATAATGAAGCACTAGTAGCAGTTCCTACAGAGCATGAGATCCACCAAGCACTTATGACAATGCAGCCCTGGACTTCTCCAGGCCCGGATGGCTTTCCACCTTGGTTTTATCAAACCCAATAGACTTTGGTGAAAGAAGACGTTTGTAAAACTATAAAGTCTTTCTTTCATTCAGGTTTTCTTTTTCAGAAGCTAAACAATACAAGAGTGTCCCTGATTCCTAAAGTTAAGATAGCAAATAAAACTGAAGATTTTCTCCCCATTGCCTTATGCAATACGGTGTATAAAATCATCTCAAAAATAATTGCATTAAGGATGAAAAAACATTTGAGTGATATCATATCACCCATGCAATCTGCATATGTTCCAGGTAGACTGATTTCGGAAAATATATGTCTAGTCCAAGAAATTGTTCAAGCTATGAAGAAAACAGAAGGTTTGAGTGGCCATCTTGCTCTCAAAATGGATATGTCTGAGGCGTTCGACAGATTGGAATGGAGTTTCTTGTTGGATATTCTTAAAAGTTTTGCTTCTCTGACAAACTTGTTCAGCTTATTTTTCAATGCATCTCCACTACACACATTGAATTCATGTTAAATGGATCTCCTACTGCAGATTTTAAGCCCACTCGTGGTATTCCGCAAGGTGATCCATTATCACCTTACCTCTTCATTCTATCAATGGAATCTTTTTCCAGGTATCTAGCACATTGTGAGAAGACTGGTCAACTGACAGGTATGAAAATTTCACGTTCTGCACCAAAGATTAACCATCTTCTTTTCGCGTATGATTGTCTTTTGTTTTGCAAAGCTAATGATTCTCAAGTTCAGAAATTACTGCAAGTGATTGAACAGTTCTCTTTATATTCTGGTGAGTTGATTAACTTCAATAAATCAGTTGTGTATTTTAGCTCAAATCTAGATCCTGAAACTTGTCAATCTATCAGTGGTAGCTTACAAGTCAGATATCTTAATATTTCAGAGGAGAAGTATCTTGGTTTACCATTCTTTGTAGGAAGGAAAAAGCGCATCCCTTTTTCCATCCTATGTGAAAAAATGGATCATAGATTTTCTAATTGGAATGGAAGTAACATGTCTGAAGCAGCAAGATCAGTGATAATAAAGAATGTCTCCAATGCTATACCAATTCACCACATGACAAGCTTTAAACTTCCTGATGTCACCATTAAGAAGATGAGCTCTAAAAAACAACAATTTTGGAGAAACAAAAAATCATGTAAAGGTAACCACATCATCACTTGGAGAAGAACACAAAAACCAAAAGAAGAATGTGGACTAGGTTTTCGTGATATGCATATGTTTAACAGGGCTTTACTAGCAAAATCGGGTTGGAAGCTTTGTTCAAGTATAGACTCCATGATGGTAAAATCCCTGCAGGAAAAATATTTTCAAGATGGTGATCTCTTAAATTTAAAGAAGAAAAATAATACAACATGGTCATGGAGAAGCATGTGCTCGGAGCTGAAGTTTGTTCAAACAAATAATTGCTGGTGTCTGGGTAATGGGAAGGAGATTATGATATGGAAACACAGATGGATTCAACCCTTAATGATTCCTCATCTCCCAAAACAAGGGTGTACTTCTTATTCTCAATATATTTATGTGCATCAGCTTTTTAATCAAGACAACAGCACTTGGAATCTCAGCATATTGGAAGAGTTATTTGAACCCAATACTGTCAGTCTTATCTCCAGTATCCAGATTTACACCTCTCAGGAAGACAGACTAGTCTGGTTGCTTTAGAGAAATGGTGTTTTCTCGGTGAAATCAACATACAGGAAGATGTATGAAGAACAAAATATGTCAGAATCTGTAGGGCCAAGACTTATCAAAATCTACAAGACATTGTGGAAATTTCCTTTACTTCCCAGGATTCGTCAATTTTTATGGAAAGTTGTTTCAACTCTTCTATCTACAAGAGATATTCTTAGTATGAAAATGCCTGGAACAGTATCTGTCTGTCCTTTCTGTGAACAACATCTGGAAACTCCTGCACACGTTCTTTGAGATTGCAATCTAGCAAGAGCAGTTTGGTTCTCTATTGCTGGTTTCTCTTCATCTCACTCTACTTCCTTCTCGGATTGGATAAAAAGTTGGGTTGATGACTTCCATGAAAGAAAGATTTCGTCAGACGAAATCTGTAAAAGGTCTATCATTGCGTGGTGCTTATGGAAAGATAGATGTGACAAGGTCTTTCAAAATGTTAATCCTAACCCTGAAAGAACTATCTTAAAATGTCGCAGCTTTATTAACGATCACTCAGCTCAAAGAAGCATGACTCACAATACTGCCCCTAGAGTCTGTCGTAGAAATGTGCATTGGTCTCCTCCTCCCATGGATGTTGTTTCTATTAATATAGATGGTTCATTCTTAAACTCTAACAATACTGGTGGAATTGGACTAATAATACGTAATTTTGCAGGTTAGCAGCAAGCCGCAAGGTGCATCTATTTGACAGATATACGAAACGCAGAGCAAGCAGAATGTATGGGTTTGTTCAATTGGGATAAAAGCTTAAAGCTGGAGAGAGTATATTTTGAACTTGACGCGAAGAGAGTGGTGGAAGCAGTCAACAACAATGCTTCAATTGATTGGCAATTACTCAATATGATAAAAGACATTCAAGTTTTGTTTCGTAGTTTTATCTCTTGGAAATGTTCTTACATTCCTAAAGAGGGTAATAAAGTTGCTGACATTCTCTCCAAATTAGCTAGAGAGAATGCTTTAACTGTTACATGGTCTATCTCTTCTCCTGTTGAGATTAGAGCACAACTATGTGAAGATCAAACTCATGTACTGGTCTAATTTTCAAAACAAATTATTTTTTCGCTTCAAAATAAATAAATATTGAAAACTTATTTTTTACTTGGCGTAATATGATTATTAGCTAGGAGAAGAATATGGGGTATATTGTCAGTGGATGAGATGTGTGGTTATTGGTTCACGTCTAGTCAATTAACTTCTGAGATCAAACATCTCCATGCAATGAGAACCTAAAAGGGATGAGATTATGGCTAGTTATATCAGTACTCTTTGTAAAATCCTCGAAAGGTATACTTAGTTACTTTCCTGATTTTGTTCATATGGTTTTGTATTTGCAGTTACTATAAATAGTTTTTTTCAATGGTACGTGGTTCTGTATTTGTCAATGTTACTACACGTTGTGTGATTACTAAGAATGTGGATGTGCACTGCAAGAATGTGGGTTGGTTGCGTTTGTACTTCCTCCCTTCTTAGGGTCTTCTTGTTCCTTTGTTCCCTGCTTGCTTTTGTAAGCTTCCTTAATGAAATTCTCATTTTAAAGAGAGATCATATATGATCATTTCCTCTGTCCCAGCCAATGAAAAAGTGTCAGTGTTGTCATTGGATGGGACCGAGGATAGAGTTATATTGGTCATTGAGAGGGATCTGTATAGTTCTTATGTATTTTCGTCTTTTTTAATCTTAAGCACGTGGATGTGTACGGAGAAAGATGAACCCAATGCTCAGCAAATAGGATATCTTCACATGATTTCGTACGGATATTGTTTTTGTTTAGGTATTGAATTGTGGGCTTTTTAATTGTTGAATTTGGTCAATAAACCTACGTCTTTAAGATTTTATCCTTTGAATGCGTTATTAGGACAATTTAGTGTATTTTTGCTTGGCATTATTTGATCATTGACATAAAAGAAGAGATATAGTGTGTGGTTCTAGCCCTCTATGTATAAGTTAACTTCTGAGATCAAACATGTCCATGCAAAAGAGATACATATTGGTTTTTAAAATGCGTATCCGTCTTTGTAGTGTCTCTCATGAAAACTTTTCAGACACCGAGTTTCAAACTACAAAAAGAAACCGTAAGCCATACCAAATATTTTAGAGGCATTTTTGCTGAATATAATGATTGAACTGAGATTGCACATATGGTTATTTTACCAAGGTATATTAATACTACTACAAATGATGTGATTGCTAGTTATACTAATACTCTTTCTGAAGTTGTATGACGGTTTTCTTTCTTTGCTCATCTGTATCAATTGTAGGATCTGTTTATCAAAATATTTGCAGTTACTTTACTAATGTATTTATGCGATGTTATTTTAAACATGTGGATGTGCATGGCAAGAGATAACTTCAATATTTACGAATAAGATACTGCTGAACGGATATTGTTTTAGGAGGCATCATTTTCGTTAAGTATGGGATCAATTCGGCCTATATATTTTCATGTTTAGAATTGATGTGTTTTGTAGTTGTAATGGTAAAAAGATTCGTTGCTCGAACTTGTGAAGGATAACTTTAGACTTAAATTCAAAACTAAATAGAAAAATCACTAAAAATTATAGCAAACACTGACAAAGTTGATATCAATATTAAAAGAACACTGAGGCTGAGATTCCACTATTTTCCAAGTTCAAAGTGATTTAATCAAGTATTTATATTCATGCAATTTTCTCGTTCAATTTGATTCTAAACTATTGCAACATGTAGATTTTCAAAATAACAAGTGTAAATCCAAAGTATAAAGCATCAAAAACCTATGGCTAAGCATGCTCTATCGCCTCAGCAATGGGGTTTAGCTCCTCATATTAATCATAATCTCAAAATACATGTTTATGGCTCAAAAGTTGATTAAAAGGGAGAAAAGTGTTAAAACAGCGGATTCTGCAGTTGCTGAAGGTCTAAATCAGAAGTCGGAATGGTTGCTGAAAGGCTTCGGTGACTGCAGGAAGATGCGACCGTACCTCGTTGTCACTGAAAATAAGTCGACCTCTGCAACTGACTCTGAGGGTCTAATGTTCTTCGTGTTCTTCTTCGCAGCAGCAGCAGAAAAGTTTCTGTATCGACTCCAGTTGATTTTTTTTACGCTTCTCTAAGGCTCTAAACTTCTCCAAACTCTCCCAAATTGTTCGTACCACTAAATATGACTCGAATCAACCTATATATAGCCACCAGATCCAAAATCTCTCGAGTTAATCCACAAATATTCTCGGGTTTTTTTTCTCCTCAAGTTACGGGATTTTTCTTCTCTGTTTAATCTTCTCTACGCGTCAATTGGTTTTCAAACTCTCCAGTAGACTGAATAAGGACTCCATACACTCCAATCTTGTCATAGAATATTCACAAACTTCTTTTACAAACCGAAAATATCTTGAAACTATAAATACTCCCTGTTTTGTAGAAACTTGATCTCTATCCCTGTTTTATCGATTCTACAGCTCATACCAAGCCTGCCTATCCTTAACAGGGTTAACCCAACGAAAATCAGCCCTTGAATCTCCTTAAGAAGGTGGATGTGTGTGTGGTGAAACATGAATTTAATATTCAGCAAATAGGATGTCTGTTTAGTCTTTACACAATATGGTAAAGATGGATTTTAGTTGTTCAGGGTTAATCGTGCATATACATTTACGTATTTAGGATCTAAGCCCTTGAATTTGTTATTATTGCATTTTTCTCTTCACATAATGTATGAGAAGAGACACGGGGTGTATAACGTATTATGATTGAGTGAATCTGTGATTCTTGGTACACGTCTAGTCAGTTAAAGAGGTTAATATTGGTTTGTAAAATGCGTGTAATGGCAACAGACTGCCTAGTTCCTGTCTTAAAACTGAAGATGAAAATCAACAAGATTCACAAAGGCGGGAATTTATGTAAGGGTGTTTCAAAAAAACTGGTAGAATATTCTAAATTTTTTTTTTGTGAAATAGGCTTTTTCATCTTATTATACATGCTTACATAGTCACATTTGATATCCTTAAGGGTCCGTTTGGCATGCAAAATTTTGCAATGCAAGGTAGTAGCAACTACCAGTAGTAGGAAGTCATGCATTCGAACTACCAGGAGTACAAGTAGATGTGTTTGGCATGGCAATAGCAATTCAGTCAAACCAATCAAAAAAAAAAAAAAAAAGGAAGAAACAGTTGAAGAAAAGAAAAAAAGCATGGGAGTTGATATTATCAAGGTCTTTATCTCCTTAACAAAAATCGATTCACAGCAAAACTATTGATTGATGATCAGTATTAATTCATGAAATTGATTCACAGCAAAACTATTGAAGCTCCCCTCAACAAAAATCGATCGTTTTTATTCCAATCAATATTCACATATGATCATAAATAGAAGATACATCTTAAAGAACCAGGGAAATCTAGGGTTTTGTTCAATGATGATTTTCATCTCTAAAAATAAATCTAGATCTACAAAGAGAGAAGAAGACTAAGATAACAATTCTACCTGTAAATATTTCTTTGAATAGTTTTGATTGTGATGTAGGTAACTAAAATTGCAGAGGTGAACATTCAAAGTCGCCTAATGGAGGTAATAGGAACTACCGCGTAGTTGCTATTACGTGCAGTTAATCCATGCCAAACACAAAAAAACTGAATGCATCCCTTGACCACATCGTTGACTACACTACCTCCCTCTATTACGCCCATGCCAAACGGACCCTAAATGGATTCTGCACATTATTGCTCGAGTCTTGATATGTAACAAAAGCAATGTTGTCATGGGCCTCGCCACGCGCCGGCAGGTGTAAAATCCCACATAGGTTTTTATATAAATGGTGGAGGAATATTGTATAACAATAATTATCAAAAATAACAAATAAATGTTATGTTCTTGACATAACTAGCTTGTAAATCTTAATCAAAAAGACTTGAAAAGGGATATGGAAAGATATTTTTCCTTTGCTTTTGTTAAAGTAATTAACAAAAACAGCTAGGAATGATCCGTTTCATTATTGAAGTGCTGTAGTTGGTATGTAAGTATATATTTGATGGCTATGTATATTTTCATCTTATATTGAAGAGGAAGCAAGCATGAAAATCTACTCAGTGTCAACTAGATGCTACTTTGCTTTTGGTGCCCTAGTTTTAGAGGAACTGTCATACAAGATCGAAGGTATGTCCACTGGTATTTATTCTTTTGTTTGTTTCAGAGTTCATAACTACTTGTGTGTGTATATAAATCTTTTCCAAATCCTATCTTTCGTATACAATCTGTTTCATTTTCTGTTGACAACCTGTGTAGCTTTGCCTGGAGTGCGCTGGGTCTTACCGGATTCTTACTTGGATGAAGCAAATAAAGATTATGGAGGTGCATATGTTTCTTCATCTGTATATGTTCTCTCTGCTTGATTTTGTTGGTTGTGTTTTAAATTCTTTTTGGACAAGGATTTCACAAATGCACGTTTCTATAATATGATTCTGCCATTCTGGAACATTAAATATGCATAAATGCTCACTTGTGTTCATGCGGGTCCAGTTTGTATTATGAATTGAATTTTTAAGGACAGTCTTGTTTAGTTTATTGGGCTATCGTAAACTTGAGATTTCCGTCTTGATGGCCGACTACTCCAGTGCCATGTTGGTTACTTAGAGTAGCAGTATGATGTCGTATATCTTTTGCAAAAACTGTCTGGAGAGCACTGTGTGTCAGTGTTTTGGTATATGTTATCTTTGTATTGTCAAGGTGCGAGCATTTTAACAATTTGCACCACTCGTTTTTATTTGATTGTTTTTATTTCGTGACTTTCTCATACTCTGCATGGTAAACCGATCTCAACAAACATCCGATTTTAGTTCTAGGTTAGTTGTATAAGGAGTCTTAATTTGTTTTCGTAACACTTGTTGTTTCTTGTGTTGTTCCCTTCCTTTTTTGATCGGTTCTTGTACTACTTGTGCGTTGTGCGTTCACGTTTTGTGAGCCTTTCCTTTTTTTTCTTAAAAAAAAAAAGGTTCTAGGTTAGTTGTGACTTATTAATATATGTTTTCTGGATATGCAGGGGAGCCTTTCATCAACGGAGAAGTTGTTCCTTATGATCCAAAATACCATGCGAAGTGGATTCATAACACCAATAAACGACGTGCCAGAGAAAAACATACGCAACTTCACTCGTCCAGGAACTTGGAGAGCAGAGAGTAATGAAAGGCAGCGTGATTCCCAGCCAAACCAACCAGGAGGGCCACCTGAAGATTTCAGCAATAATGGGAACTATCAATTAGGCCGGTCAACAACGGTAGATAATTGACGAAGGAATATTGAGTTGTATTTTTGGGGAGTTTTGGGTTATATAGGGAAAGGCTAATATGAATTAGGGGAACGCTAACTTAGGTCAAGTAAGTAGATTTTTAATATGGGGTGGAAAAATAGAATTTCAAAAATCCATGAAGCCTTCGGTAGAATATCAACAAGGTTTGCGGTTGTAATTGAATTTAACTTCGATCCCATCCAACAAAATTATTAAGGAGTGATAAATGTCGACATAAAAATCTATGTCGACATTAAGCAGTTGTAATTGTTTGCCGTAGTGCAAGTTGTGCAAGACTCTGACAGGCCGGCGTAAAAACTATGTTATATTTTTATGAGATATTCTCTAATCCACCCGGTACTTGCTATTGGAAAAAACTTTAGATTTGGATTTGGAAATGTCGACATGCTTTCTACTTTTTTACAAAATCCAAATGGTACTTTCAGTTATATACGGTGATTTCAGAGACAACACTTCAACTATGAGTCCATGATGTCCTCATTTTCAGTATAGTGATAGATTAATTATTGCAAGCATAATTACCATGTTACCCCTAAAATACCCATCTTAGGAAGAAAAACCAAGGGTATTTATGTCAATTCAATAAATACCATGACAAATTTTGTTGGTATAGTGGGTACAAGGACAGGAGGAATCTTAGGGCCACTTCAGAAAATCTCATTTGACACCCACTCCCAAGAGAAAGAAGAAGAAAAGGAAAGAAAATGAATAGTGGTACTAGTAGAAGAAGAATTGAGATCGGAATATCATTGGTATTTGGAGTAATTCTGAGGAAGAGTTTTTGTATATTGAGAGAATTGAAAGACTTGTTTTCTGAATTTATGTCTGTTCTTGTCTCAAGACTATCAACTATTCAGTATTCTGATCATGTCATTCCTCGGTAAAATGGCGGTCATCAACACCAATCTAATGAGTATCCGGGAAGATATTCGGTGATGTCGATCGTTTGATGCTCGTCCTGATACGTAGTTCTTCATGGATTGTGTTCATCTATTTTTATTTTTTGTATGGTTTGAGAATTTTTAGAGGGAGAAAATCTTGTACTTACAGATATAAACCAAAATTGAGGTAATATTTTATATTTGCACGGATTTTGACAAATAAAGATTTGATGGTTTGTAGTTAGTTACATGTTTTATTTAGTAGTTTTGGGATCCATTGCGAGTTTGGATTATGCAGACGAAATACAGTTGGCGATAAAACAATGTTGATAAAAAATTAGAAATGAGTTGAAATACGAAACCACGAAGATCCAAATACACCTAAAATGCAATTGCTGAGAAAGAAAATACAGAGTTAAAAGTGTGAAACCACTAAGATACAAAGGTAGAACTGTAGAAGACGACGAAGAAAACTAGATTGGCTATTGTGAAATCTTTATGCATTGCTTCATTTGTTTATTTATTTATTTTGACTTAAAAAGATAGATTTTATCGATAAGAGAAAAAAAGAAAACAGAAGAAAAGCACATACAATGCTTGTGGCAACAATCGTAGCCAAAGGAAAAAGCAAGGCTCATTTAGCGCACAAACAGCCACCCACCAAATCTCCTAGGCGACAGCAGTAAAAAAAAAAATCAGTAGCAAACTAGTTAGGATGTCTTTTTGGAAGGGGTGGTTCTGATTTCAAAGGTATAAATCTATCTACTATTGAATTACAAATGGTCTTTCCTTCGTTGATCAACCCAATAAGCTAGGGACTTGCAAGAGTTTTTTGTTCGTTGCTTTATTTGTTTATGCTTTCATCTTTGTGATCGATCTACTTTTAAAACATTGTTGGTACAAAAATATTCACCCCAACACTCTTCGAGATGCGTGTAGATGGATTAAATCTCCGTCGTTGGTTTGATTCCACCAAAAAATGTTGATGAAACTGAGATTTGACTGATTGATCTCCAACTGCCGATTTAACTCCACAAGAAATAGTTGACGATAGCGTGATTGATGTTGAATGGTGGGGGTACCTGCAAAAACACTCTGATGCTAAAGTCAGGGAGAGTTTCTTAGCAGATGTATTATTGTGTGGAAAAGGATTAGAAATTCTTTCCTTTTTGAGTTGGGATTTAGCCTCTATATAGGCAAAAAGTAGATGTAGCTTTAGGGTTTAATAGTTATCCAAATAACTTCCCCCATCTGTATAAATCCTAAATAACAACCAGATTCATGATAAAATTTGTTATTCTTTCTAATAATTATCATAATCCTTATTTATCTTAAATAATCATTATCTTGAATAATAATTATAACCACTTAAGATAATTATCCTCTTTGTGTTAGGATTTTGCAATTATCTTAAATAATAATTATAACTACCTAAGATAATTATCCCATGAAATCTTATCCTCTTTTTATTAGCGTCTTATTACCCATGAACCTTTGGGCTTCTATAATAAGCAAAAATGAATTTCCATAATAAATTCAACATGTTTCAATAATAAACCAACTGGTTTCTACAATAAACCAGATTGGGCTTACATATTAAGCCAAGTGGGTTTCCATGATAAACCGAATTGGGCTTCCATATTAAGCCAAATGGGTTTCCATGATAAACCTGATTGAGCTTCCATATTTAGCAAAATGGGTTTCCATAATAAACCAAGGGCTTCTAAAATAAGCCAAAAGGGTTCCTTTAATAAACCAACGGGTTTCTACAATAAACAATGGGCTTCTTTGATAAATAAAACGGGTTCCTATAATAAACCATGTTTCACAGTTATTGAACACCTTGTGCGGGCTGCATGTGCACCATTTTAATAGGGTACAAACAGACATGTACACCGTTGCACTTTTGAAACAACTCAAATGGTTATTCGGGTATGATACACTAGATACCAGGAAATGAATATACATAATTCTGGATTTAGAAGATTGGCAGGAGCAACTAGTTGTAGTTGGTTTCACATTGTGTATTCGTGTTATATGTACTTAGTAGCACTTATATAGTTGTAGATGGATACAAGTTGCATGCCCTTTTATTGGGATGAGATGAATTATGTATGCTCAGATCATATACCATTGTCTCAACCTCGGGCCATTGCAAGTTTGAAGTGTGAACCGTGGGTAGTTAATTGTTCGATTGCCTTGTGTTGAGATTATTAGTCTCGCATTGTTGGGTTATCTAAGATCCTGCGGTTTATAATTCCCTAGGGATTTTCCACTCATTTCCAAATGGTTTTGAGTTGGATGCCCATATTCTAACACCTTGTCTTTTCATTTTTGTAGCCATATTTGGCAGTTGTACGTTTATGGCACATGGGATACTCTACACACACTGCATTGCATTAGAGTGCTCTTCTCTTGCGGTTAACTTCTTTTATGATCGGAGGGGATATGCCTCATATGGATCTCACTTCAGCTTTGGGTCGTTACTGATTATTGGGACGATCCGAATCCATGAACGGTTTGGATTCTGGAAGCAACAATCCTGAATTGATCCGGTAGCGCTTTCCGGTCCATAAGACAAACCTATCATTTTAGGGTTGGAATATATCCAAATTCATTACGCCCTTCTTCTCTCAGTAAAAATAATTTATCCAAATTCCTTTTCTAACCATTGCGATGTCTCTCTATAGAAGAGGGGCTCTAATCATCAAATTATTCCCATCATCAACTTATTCTGCTTCTTCTTCTTCTTATCTATCTCGCAGTGTTCATCCTGCTATTGCCTTAACTGAGTTCACAAATAGGTTTCCATCAACAACCATTACTGGTGCTGCTGCTACATTAAAATGTATATCAACAAAAGCTGATACAACAACATCATCATCAATGAATGATGATTCACAATCAAACTTGAATAGTGGTACACATCGTCTAATATTGCTTGATGATTGTGATATGAACATTGGCTTATGGTTATGGATAAACCTCAAGGAGAACCTACTAGGGATGAGATCATCGATACATATATCACTACGCTTTCTAAACTCCTCGGAAGGTATACTTACTTTAACTAATTTTTGTCTGTGTGGTTTTTACTTGCGGTGTAGCACCTGTTTTTTATTGTATGTGGAGATGTATCTGTCAATTTTACTGATCTTTTTATATATTCACGTGTTTAGGATTTCATTTCTTTATGGCTTTACCATTTTCTTCGCCTAACTACGTTATGTTTGTTGGGCTGTGTTGCAACGATACAGATACGGTATAAGATACAACATACCAATATGCTATTATGATACACCAACTTGAAAAACTAAAATCCGGCATACTCAATATTGATCAGTAGATTAACATAAATATTATATATATATATATATATATATATATAAGATAGAAACTTAACAAAATACATAATGTGCATGATTAAAATATAATATGTAAGATTAACCTCACTGGAGAGAGGAAAAATCTGGATAAGAAGGAAGAAAGTCTAGAGCAAGATCAGTGGACAAATTTGGAACTAATATTTTGTCACTATAGTTAAAACTTCTCGTACAATCTAGTAAAATATCTAAATTTTCTAATATTAAGGTATTAAGATTTATCTTGACAGCGGTTGATATCTAATATTTAGATAAAGTTTTCTAATTGAGTTGTATCTTGAAGTATTGGAGTACTAGTACGCATATCCGTGTAAATACGTATTGATACGGCTGATTATTTTTTTTAGTTGTATCGTTGTAACACAGCTTTTGGGATATTGGTTTATTTTGCAGGGGAGTCTTTCATCAATGGAAAAGTCGTTCCTTATGATCCCAAATACCTTCAAGTGCTGCATACCTAGCTATGTTAATGTTATTCACCGGTAGGCCTGGTATATTCTTGATTGAATCTAATGTCATTGCACTAAAAACTAATTGTTGTCATCGAGTGTTTTTTGTTACCAACCAAAAAAACAGATTCTTAAATTTTCTTACCCACTCAACCACCTAAGCTTCTCCCCCGTGATGGTGTTGCCTCAAGTTGTTGGGCCTATCCCTCCTTATGGGTCAATCAAGGTTATCACTTAACCAGTCAAGGGGGAGCAACTAACAAGTGCCTTATTAGGTTAAGAAGAGAAACGAGTGTTTTGTTTTTTCATATCCTGTTGGTGAAAAAGGAGTGAGTGGCGGCAGTAGAGAGAGGAAGTAAGATAGATAGAGAGCAACCACCATTAGAGTTGATCTTTGGTGATGATTTGAGTTGATCTTGAAGAGGAATAAGAATGGTTATTTATTAAGGGTCCGTTTGGTTGTTGTGGTGAAGATTGACTGATCAATTTCCAGATCTCTTCAAAAGGGGGAAAATCTAGGGTTTGATCAAATCCTAGTAGTAAGTATCTCTTACTCTTGCTATTGTCAAATTGATAGTGAATCTCATCTTATTAGATGAAAGAATTGTTGATCCACCTTAGTGGTGAGTGTAATTAGGAAAATTGGTTATCCAAGTGCTATATGCACCTTGAAGTTGTTGTTATCCTTAAATTGGGAGAATTGTGTGTAACCCATTGTTTGATTATAATGGAAGATTTGCCCGTGGTTTTTTACCCTTCACCATGGAGGGGTTTTTCCACGTAATTGCCGGTGTTGTGTGATTGCTTATTATATCGTCATAGTTGTATTTTTTCCGCATTGTGTTTTATTAATTGTGTAGTTTTCGTATTGCGCATAGCTGCTCGGATTTTGTAAGTCTCTCCCAACAAGTGGTATCAGAGCTTTTGGGTTTAGCTAATCCTGTGCAATGACGGAAGCTAGAACTAGTAATAGAATGGTTATTTTGACCGGTGAGAATTATGTGATATGGAAGGCAAAGATGGAAGATTGGTTATATTGTGAAGAACTCTATGGTCCAATAGAGAGCAAGGGAGTAAAGCCTAAGAAGTTAGAAGATGAATTGTGGAGTGGTTCTAATCATAAAGTTGTTAGTTTCATTCTACAATGGGTTGATTATTATATTATTCGTCATGTGTCTAGTTTGAAACTAGCATATTCTTTGTGGGCAAAGTTAGAGAGGTTATATGATCAGAAATCTGCTTGTGATAAATCTTTTGACCATGACAAGTCAAGAAGTAAATTAAAGTCTAGAGAAGATGTGGATTGTCATAAGAATTGTCATTATTCAAATGAATGCAGGAAGCTGGAGCAAGAACCAAGGAAAGGGAATGTAAATAATAGACAAGTCAATGATGTTACAGTTGTGGTAACAAGTAGTGATATTACTTCATTCTATGATTGTAATGATATATGTATGAGTTCTGCAGTTTCCGATTCAGAGTAGATAGTGGATTCAGGTGCATCCTATCATGCTACTCCTCGAGAAGATGTGTTTATCTCCTACAAGGTTGGTGATTTTGTTCAGTCAGAATGGGAAACAATGGTGTTTCGAAGATTGTAGGAATGGGTGATGTGAAGGTCGAGACCAGTGTTGGCTTCACATTGGTTCTCAGAAATGTGCGACATGTACCGGATCTTCGTTTGAATCTCATGTCACCAGGAGTGTTATATGATGAAGAGTACAATAATCACTTAGGTGATGGAAAATGGAAGTTAACCAAAGGCTCCATGGTTATTGCAAGAGGCAAGAAATGTAGCACATTATATAAAACACGAGTGAAGGTGTTGAAAGGTGAGTTGAATGCAGTTGACAAAGATTCAACCTCCGAGATGTGGCATAGAAGACTTGGTCATCTTAGTGAGAAGGGAAATCAAATCCTCACCAAAAGGAAAGTCTTGCCAAAGGCAAAAGGTAGTCAATTGGGTAAGTGCACTCATTGTTAAGTTGGTAAAAAGACTAGAGTTTCTTTTCATAAATCTTTACCCAAGCGTAATTCTTGTATTTTTGATCTTGTTCATTCTGACGTATGTGGACCTTTAATGGTCAAAACACTTTGTGGTGCCTTTTACTTTGTTACTTTCATAGGTGATGCTTCAAGGAAGGTTTGGTCATATGCAATCAAGACCAAAGATGATGTTGTTCCTGTGTTTAAGATGTTTCACAGCATGGTGGAAAGAGAAACTGGTAGAACCTTGAAGTTCCTTCGTTCTGACAACGGGGGAGAGTACATTGAGCAACTTGAAGAACATTGCAATAGCATGGGTATATGTCATGAGAAATCAGTATCGAAGACTCCACAACATAATTGTGTTGCAGAGCGGATGAACCGCACTATTCTATAGAGAATTAGGTTAATGTTATCTCATTCCAAGTTGCAGAAGCATTTTTGGGGTGAAGCAATGAATATTGTTGTGTACTTGATCAATCGATCTTCTTCAAGACCGCTAGATGGAGAAGTAGCAGAGATGGTTTGGAGAGACAAAGAGCCTACTTATGATCACTTTAGAGTGTTTGGTTGTAGAGCATTTGTTCATATCCCAAAAGATCAGAGGTCAAAGCTTGATGACAAAGCGAAGCAGTGTGTGTTCCTAGGCCATGGAACAGAGAAGTTTGGTTACATATTTTGGGATCCTGTTGACAGGAAGGTTATCATAAGTAGGGACGCATCATTCCTTGAAAAACAATTTTTAAAGACTTTAAGAAGATCGAAAAGCCAAAGCTTTAAGAAGACATGTTCTTGAATCCAAATCCAGTTGTTCCTTCTCTTGAACAACATGATGATGATGTTGATGGTAATGATGATCAAGTATACAAACATGAAGATGAAGCTCATGAAGATGTTCCAGTGGGTGAATTTTAGCAAGAAGTGCAACAACAACAACCCGAAGCTGAGTTGAGAAGATCCAGCAGACCTAGATTACCTTAAACAAAGTATATACCACATGAGTATGTGATGCTCACAGATGCAGGTGAACCAGAGTTTTATGAAAAAGCTCTTAGTGTTCCTTAAAGTCAGAAGTGGTTAAAATGAATGAAATAAGAGGTTGGCTCTTTGAATGAGAACGACACTTTTGATTTGGTTGAGAAGCCCAAGAACCAGAAAATTCTGAAGAACAAGTGGGTTTATAGAATAAAGACTGAAAATGGTTTTGATATGATGACAAAGTCGCAATCGAAATACAAGAATGTGTATTTATGCAGCAGGGAAGGCTTGGTGGTGACGGGTACCTCGCCATAAGTCGTGAGGAGGAGATTGTTTAGCCTATCCATCCTTATGAGTCCAGCAAGGTTATCTCTAAACCAGTCAAAGGGGGGCAACTAACAAGTGCCTTATTAGGTTAAGAAGAGAAACAAGTGTTTGTTTCTTCATCTCCTGTTCATGAAAAAGGAGTGAGTGGCGGCAATAGAAAGAGGAAGTAAGATAGATAGAGAGCAACCACCATTAGGGTTGATCTTTGGTGATGATTTGAGTTGATCTTGAAGAAAAAGAAGATGGTTTCTTTGTTAAGGGTCCGTTTGGTTGTTGTGGTGAAGATTGATTGATCAATTTTCACATCTCTTCAAAAGGGAGAAAATCTAGGGTTTGATCAAATCCTAGTAGTAAGTATCTCTTACTCTTGCTATTGTCAAATTGATAGTGAATCTCATCTAATTAGATGTAAGAATTGTTGATCGACCTTAGTGGTGAGTGTAATTAGGCAAATTTTTTATCCAAGTGCTATATGCACCTTGAAGTTGTTGTTATCCCCAAATTTGGAGAATTGTGTGTAACCCATTGTTTGATTATAGTGGAAGATTTTCCCGTGGTTTTTTACCCTTCACCTTGGAGGGGTTTTTCCACGTAATTGTCGGTGTTGTGTGATTGCTTCTTATATCGTCATAGTTGTATTTTTTCCGCATTGTGTTTCATTCCTTGTGTAGTTTTCGTATTGCGCATAACGACTCGGATTTTGTAAGTCTCCCCCAACAAGTGGTATCAGATCTTTTGGGTTGAGCTAATCCTGTGCAATGACGGGAGCTAGCACTAGTAATAGAATGGTTATTTTGACCGGTGAGAATTGTGTGATATGGAAAGCAAAGACGGAAGATTGGTTATAATGTGAAGATCTCTATGGTCCAATAGAGAGCAATGGAGTAAAGCCTAAGAAGATAGAAGATGAAGTGTGGAGTGTTGCTAATCGTAGAGTTGTTAGTTTCATTCTACAATGGGTTGATGATTATATTATTCGTCATATGTCTAGTGAGAAACTAGCATATTATTTGTGGACAAAGTTAGAGGAGTTATATGATCAGAAATCTGCTTGCAATAAATCTTTTGACTATGAAAGGTCAAGAAGTAAATTAAAGTCTAGAGAAGACGTGGATTGTCGTAAGAACGGTCATTATTCAAATGAATGCAGGAAGCCGGAGCAAGAACCAAGGAAAGGGAATGTAAATGACAGACAAGTCAATGATGTTACAATTGTGGTAACAAGTAGTGATATTACTTCATTCTCTGATTGTAATGATGTATGTATGAGTTCTGCAATTTCCGATTCAGAGTGGATAGTGGATTCAGGTGCATCCTATCATGCTACTCCTCGATAAGATGTGTTTATCTCCTACAAGGTTGGTGATTTTGGTTCAGTCAGAATGGGAAACAATGGTGTTTCGAAGATTGTAGGAATGGGTGATGTGAAGGTCGAGACCAGTGTTGGCTGCACATTGGTTCTCAGAAATGTGTGACATGTACCGGATCTTCGTTTGAATCTCATTTCACCAGGAGTGTTAGATGATGAAGGGTACAACAATCACTTAGGTGATGGAAAATGGAAGCTAACCAAAGGCTCCATGGTTATTGCAAGAGGCAAGAAATGTGGCACATTGTATAAAACACAAGTGAAGGTGTTGAAAGGTGATTTGAATGCTGTTGAGAAAGATTCAACCTCCGAGCTGCGGCATAGAAGACTTGGTCATCTTAGTGAGAAGGGAATTCAAATCCTCACCAAAAGGAAAGTCTTGCCAAAAGGAAAAGGTACGCAATTGGGTAAGTGCCCTCATTGTTTAGATGGTAAACAAACTAGAGTTTCTTTTCATAAAGCTTTACCCAAACATAATTCTGGTATTATTGATCTTGTTCATTCTGACGTATGTGGACCTTTAAGGGTCAAAACACCTAGTGGTGCCTTTTATTTTTGTAACTTTCATAAATGATGCTTCAAGGAAGGTTTGGTCATATGCAATCAAGACCAAAGATAATGTTGTTCCTGTGTTTAAGATGTTTCAAAGCATGGTGGAAAGAGAAACCGGTAGAACCTTGAAGTTCCTTCGTTTTGACAACGGGGGAGAGTACTTTGGGCCACTTGAAGAGCATTGCAATACCATGGGCATACGTCATGAGAAATCAGTATCGAAGACTCCACAACAAAATGGTGTTGCAGAGCGAATGAACCACACTATTTTTGAGAGAATTAGGTGCATGTTATCTCATTCCAAGTTGTAGAAGCATTTTTGGGGTGAAGCAATGAATATTGTTGTGTACTTGATCAATCGATCTCCTTCAAGACCGCTAGATGGAGAAGTAACAAAGATGGTTTGGAGAGACAAAGAGCCTACTTATGATCACTTGAGAGTGTTTGGTTGTAGGGCATTTGTTCATATCCCAAAAGATCAGAGGTCAAAGCTTGATGACAAAGCCAAGCAGTGTGTGTTCCTAGGCTATGGAACAAAGAAGTTTGGTTACTGATTTTGGGATCCAGGTTACATGAAGGTTATCAGAAGTAGGGACGCAGTATTCCTTGAAGACCAAACTATTGAAGACTTTGAGAAGATCGAAAAGCCAAAGCTTCAAGAAGACATGTTCTTGGATCCAAATCCAGTTGTTCCTTCTCTTGAACAACATGATGATAATGTTGATGGTAATGAAGAACAAGGACACAATCATGAAGATGAACCTCATGAAGATATTCCATTGGGTTATGTTGAGCAAGAAGTGCAACAACAACAACCATAAGCTGAGTTGAGAAGATCCAGCAGACCTAGATTACCTTCAACAAAGTATACACCACATGAGTATGTGATGCTCACAGATGCAGGTGAACCAGAGTCATATGAAGAAGCTCTTAGTGTTTCTGAAAGTCATAAGTGGTTAAAATCCATGAAAGAAGAGGTTGGCTCTTTGAATGAGAACGACACTTTTGATTTGGTTGACAATCCCAAGAACAAGAAAATTCTGAAGAACAAGTGGGTGTATAGAATCAAGACTGAAAATTGTTTTGATATGATGACAAAGTCGCTACCGAAATACAAGCATATATATTTCTGCAGCAGGGCAGGCTTGGTGGTGACGGGTACCTCGCAATAAGTCGTGAGGGGGAGATTGTTGGGCCTATCCCTCCTTATGGGTCCAGCAAGGTTATCCCTTAACCAGTCAAGGGGGAGCAACTAACAAGTGCCTTATTAGGTTAAGAAGAGAAACGAGTGTTTTGTTTCTTCATCTCCTGTTAGTGAAAAAGGAGTGAGTGGCGGCAGTAGAGAGAGGAAGTAAGATAGATAGAGAACAACCACCATTAGAGTTTATCTTTGATGATGATTTGAGTTGATCTTGAAGAGGAAGAAGAAGGGTTCTTTGTTAAGGGTCCGTTTGGTTGTTGTGGTGAAGATTGATTGATCAATTTCCACATCTCTTCAAAAGGGGGGAAATCTAGGGTTTGATCAAATCCTAGTAGAAAGTATCTCTTACTCTTGCTATTGTCAAATTGATAGTGAATCTCATCTTATTAGATGAAAGAATTTTTGATCCACCTTAGTGGTGAGTCTAATTAGGCAAATTGGTTATCCAAGTGCTATATGCACCTTGAAGTTGTTGTTATCCCCAAATTGTGAGAATTGTGTGTAACCCATTGTTTGATTATAGTGGAAGATTTGCCCGTGGTTTTTTACCCTTCACCTTGGAGGGGTTTTTCCACGTAATTGTCGGTGTTGTGTGATTGCTTCTTATATCGTCATAGTTGTATTTTTTTCGCATTGTGTTTCATTGCTTGTGTAGTTTTCGTATTGCGCAAAGCGGCTCGAATTTTGTAAGTTTCCCCCAACACAAGTGTCAACAAGCTGCTAAGTACTGCCCGCCGACAATTTTAATTTTAACCTATCAATGTAACTTTCTTGCTACATAGAAGATATTTATAAGTTTTACTGACTAGATTTTTGAACAATAACCCGAAATTATACCTTTGAGAAAGAAAGAAAAAGGTTTTTAGACGGTGGGTTTTAGTTTAATCTTAGATCCCATCAAATATAATTATCATTAAGTAGCCATGTTAAGACCCTTAACCCTTAGGTACTACAGGGAGTGATAATGTCGACATTTTGTTACTTTTTCTGAGACCCCAAAGTCGTACTTTCTAATCATATATTTCATATCCCACACTTCAAGAATATGAGTCCATGTTGTCCTCATTTCCAGTACAGTGATGGCTACATTATTGCAAAACTTACCATCTTACCCCTTAAAGCACCAATCACATGAGAAAAAACAGGGTTATTTATGTCAATTTACATATATGATGACATAATTTGGGGTAGGGTGCAGTTAACTCCTAGTACATGGACAGGAGGAATCATAGGACGGCCACATCAACGAATTTCATATCTGAGAAAAAGAGTGGAAAATGAATAGTGGTACCACTAGAACACACCTATGATGGGAGGTGAACGGCAATCTAATGACTCTCCAGGCAGATATTTGCTGATTTCGTCCTTGGATGCTCGCCCTGATAGGTAGTCTTTAATTGATTGTATGGTTTGTCGATATTGTTTGACAATTTGTTGTTGTGAGTTCTGGATAATAAAAATAAATTGTGGGAGAAAATCTTGTACTAATACTTATTTGATATGAACAAAATTGAGATACTACTTTGTATTTGCATTGGTGGGAATTTGTGGTACGAAATCGTAAGATCGATATGTTTTGATTGATAGTGCTAGTTCTTTTCTTTGTAATCAACTGTTGAAACATGTTTGCACTTTTTAAACAACTAGATTAGTTTTTGCAAGCAAATGGTTGGGACATGATGCACTAGATACACTAGTAGAATTAGGATGCCAAGAATTTTAATGTGTACATCAAGTCTATTTTTGTTAAAGGAGGATCAAGAATTTTAATGTGTAACCATTAGCAGATCGGTGTCAAATGTAATCAAGAACTTAGTAGCACTTTGATAGTTACAGCTGATGGATCCTAGTTGTATACGTCTGATCAAGTATGAAACATTGCACTTTTGAGAAAGCTAGCTAGGGTTTCCAATAAACTCGTCTATTCACATAATTTCTTGATGGTGCATGGGCTAGTAGTACAGGCTGCATTTTTCACATGTGGATCCTTGGTTTGATCCAAAGTGATCTCAGATGATCCAAAGCGATAAATCGGTCACCACGCTAGAGATCCTGATCCGATTCATATTTTTATGGTACTGTGTCCCGTCCAACGCGGACTACTCTGGTCACATTAATCTCTACAAGGGACTAAATTTTAAATCGATTAAAACCCTTCCCAATTTCTTAAACCCTAGGCTCAGTAGTAGAAATCAAATAATTTCTTCAAATTCCCAAAACAATGGTGATGGCTCTCTGTAGGAGACCAGGAGCTCTAATCATCAACTCAATCCCATTTTCTTCTTCTGTTTTTCGATCTTCTTCTTTTCCTTTTTCTTCTTCTCGTATATCTCGTTGTGTTCGTCCTGTTATTACCGTAACTGAGTTCACGTATCGGTTTCCATCAACGACAGTTCTTTCTGCTGCTACTTTGTCAACACATGCTGCTACTACAACACCATCATCATTAGTGAATGATACACAATCAAATGGTAAATATAGCCACCCTGAAGAAGAGACCGAAGAAGAGACTGATTGGCCGCCTGGTTGTGATTTGGAACATTGGCTTGTCGTTATGGAAAAACCAGAAGGAGAACCTACGAGAGATGAGATCATCGATACTTATATCGAAACACTTTCTAAAGTCCTCGGGAGGTATACTTTCTCTTTTTTACTGATTTTGTACGTATGGTTTTCTATTTGCGTACATATTTTTTTTTTCTTCTTAATTAATTCTTTTCGGTAAAGAATCTGGTACTAGCCAGTTTCGAATTCAAGTCAATTTTTCACTGTTACAACCATGGTGTACGTTTTTTGATTGTATGTGTACCAAGATAAGTCCAATACGGAAATACATACCAAATAGGATTATATGACTTGATAGAGTTCGGTATTGTTTGTGTATCTTAAATATATGGATGTGATTATAAGCACGGAGGCGAAATATTGAATTAAATACTCAGCAAAATAGGATGCATCTTTAGTCTCTACACCGTTTGGTACAGATGTTTTTTTTGTTTTTGTTGTTGAAACATGCATTTTAGTTGTTCAGTGTGTGGTTAATTGGGCATATACACTCATGTGTTTAAGATCTTAACTCTTGAATTCGTTATTAGTACAATCTATTGCATTTTCTACTGATTTTGTCTGAGGTGTGCAAGTATTTGTTTGATGACTATGTATCTTTTCTTTTTATAGTGAAGAGGAAGCAAGGATGAAAATCTACTCAGTCTCAACTAGATGCTACTTTGCTTTTGGTGCCCTCGTTTCCGAAGAACTGTCATACAAGATCGAAAGTATGTCCACTGGTGTTTATTCTCATAACTATTTGTACGTGCGCTTATATCTTTTCCAGACCCTCTCTTTTGTGTACAATCTGTTTCATTTTTGTTGACCACTTGTGCAGAACTGCCTGGAGTGCGCTGGGTCCTCCCTGATTCTTACGTGAATGAAGGAAATAAAGATTATGGAGGTGCATGTTTCTCATACTCTTGCTTCATTTTGTAGGTTGTGTCTTAGATTCTTTTTGCACACAGATTTAAGAAATGCACGTTTCTATAATATATTCTGCCATTCTAGAATACAATATATGCACCAATGCTCTCTTGTGTTCATGCAGGTCCAGTTTGTATTTTTCAATTGGATTCTTAAGCACAGTGTTGATTAGTTTATTCTTCTATGGTAAACTTGAGATGTACATCTTGATGACGGACTACTTGTTGGTTTCTTAGAGTAGCAGTATGATGTTCTATATCGTTTGTAATGATTGTTTGGAGAGCACTGTATGTGTCAGTGTTTTAGTATAGTTTGTTTCTGTATTGTCAACATGCTAAGCATTTTATTTGATTGTTTTGATTTCATGACTTTCTCTGCGTAGTAACCGATCTCAACAAACATCTTTGTTCTAGGTTAGTTGGGACTTATTGCTCCATGTTTATTTGACCATTGGTTTTATTCTGCAGGGGAGCCTTTCATCAACGGAAAAGCTGTTCCTTATGATCCCAAATACCATGAGGTATGGATTCATAACCAAAATAGGCAACATGCCAGAGAAAGGGACAAGCAACTTAACTCGTCACCTGGTGGAGATGTGCAGCCTAATACGGGAGGCCTGCAACACGACACACATGCACAGAACAACATGGGAAGTACACCGCCAGCAATGCACACGTGGGAAGTGGATGCTAGATATTATAACAACAATATGCCCAACAACGATGGTGGAGAATGCAGACATGCTCCTAAGCAAAATGGAGGTATGTCCTTCCAAGGAGGGCCACCTGAAGATTTTAGCAGCAATGGAAATTATCAATTGGGCCGGGCAACAATTTTAGATAATTGACAAAGGTATTGAGTTGCATAGAAAATTTTAGTTTGTGCGATTTTGTAGTTCTACGTTTCTTTTCTCGGTAGTAGATATTATAAAGGACAACAACTTGACCGTACGTTTAGAACAGCAAAGTGAATTTGCTCAATCAGTCATTTTTGTTAATTGTTTTATTTTCATCATTAGATAGAAAATCTAATCAGTGGCTGCAACAATTGAAACTTCTACTTCACATTTCTAGTTGTGTGGATGATCCAACCACGAAAAGTAAAAGGAAAAACACAAAATCTAAGATGATATACCATTGTCTAACTCTATCGGGCCATTGCAGGTTTAAAGTTTGAACCGTGGGTGGTTAATTGTTCGATTGCCTTGTCTTTTCATTTTTGTAGCCATATCTTGCGGTTGTATATTGAATGGCACATGAGCTACTCTACACACACTACACTACATTGCATTGCATTAGCGTGCTCTTCTCTTGCAGTTAATTTCTCTTATGATCGGTGGGGATATGCCTCTTATGTATTTCACTTCAGCTTTTGGTCATTACTGATTATTGGTCCGATCCAAATCCATGAACGGGTTGGAAGCAACAATCCTGATCCTGTCCGGTCCATAAGTCTAACCTATCATTTTAGGGAAAATTGGGATTTGGAAATATATCCGCCTTTCTTCACTCGGTAAAAATAATTTCTCAAAATTCCTTTAAACCATGGCGATGTCTAATCACCAAATCATTCCCATCATCAACTTATTCTGTTTCTTCTCTTCTTATCTATCTTGCGGTGTTCGTCCAGCTATTGCCTTAACTAAGTTCCCGAAATGGTTTCTGTTGGGACCCTAGTCCCACATTGGTTAGATGGGGCTTAGTGGTATTTTTAGACCCCTGTCACAAAAAGTAGTCAAATGTGACACCCCTTCCTCGCCGTCGCATCTGCCTGACCTACTGTGACGGCATCTAGCCAACGGAGACAGGCTTCGTTGTCACCGGAAAATATGCCGTCACCAGTAGTTTAATATCTTCGACTGGTCATGTTTTCTCTGAAGTCTACCGAAAAATAGAAAAAAACAATCACTTCTCAAAAAAAATTCTCTCTTCTCTCTGTCCCTCTTCACTCTTCAGAAACCCATCGAAGATATGAAACCCTAGATTTTATTCTTCCACTAATTCTGTGTATCAATAACTTACTTCGCTAGGGTTTCGATTTCCTCCACAAAGAATACAAATCTATGATGGAGCAATGGCTTTTACGGATCGAGATTTGTTACAAGAAAAGCTATCGATTGGTTGATGTTTTGTTCGATTTGAACCATCTTTTGATTCTTAAAGATCTGGTTTGTTCGAATTGAACCATCTCCTTCTAAATCGTCTTTTCATGGTGGAGTTGGTCTTCAAAACTAAGTTAATTGAATCAATTTCGTAAGTCTACGGAAACCTAATTTTGGAATATTTTTTATATTATTTATTACATGGTAATTTCTTATAATAGCTTCTACAGATTTGATTTCTTATTTCACTAGTTGGATTCTCATTTCAACAAAATTTAGATGCCCTTAATCTGGAGGTTAAATTTATTTTTATTTTATTTTTAATTAGAGAAATTACATTATGAACTAGAAATTATACATGGATATGTCCGTAGGAACAATTTTGATTCATTTGAGAGACATGATTTAGTCAAAGACGTTCAAAGAATTTGAAGTGATTTTTTTTTTTTTTTTGAGAAATCATCTTAAGAGTGAATTGATTTGGTCTAAGAGTGGGATGTTAAGTACTATAATGGTATTTCACTGTTGCTGTTGTTGTTACATTGGGTGGTTTTGTTAAAATGCAGGTTGGTGATGCAAATATGGATAGTTCATGATGTTAATTGAATCCAGAAGATATGGTTTAGATGGTAAACAAAGAGCATCATGTACTCATTTATGTTAAGTTCTTTTTGATTTTTTTTCAATTGATGTGCTTTGGCAACTAACTTGCTGTTTGATTTGGTTATTATTGCAGGGTATGAGAAAGTTGGAAATATTTTGGTGTGGAAAATTTTTCAGGTGAAATACTTGCAAAGAATGTGAATTCATGGTGAGCTATGACCGTTTAGACTTTATAATCCTTAATTATGGCTAGTTATGTCAGATCGTTTTCCAGAAAAAACAATTTAAAAAATAAGATAACTTTGAACTCAGAGGAATAATAATGCATGATATTGAGAAAAAATTACAAAACTGGAACATCCCTAAAGTCCCTATTAATGAGGTCTATAGAAAGGGATCTTTTCTTTTTA